>VDFB02125778.1:0-51640 GCA_007258455.2 Sequoia sempervirens
ATTAATGGATGAATGAATGATTAATGTTATATGATTGGGTATGGGGAATTGAGAGTGATGTGAGGGGGGGGAGGGGCCAACTGAGCTTCCACCATCACGTGGTTGGCTCTGCTAAGTAGAGAATATTAAACTATTCTCGAAACAAAGAGAAGCTCAATAAGGTAATGCACTTTTCAATATAAGAAATGCATCGTTTGAAGTATCAAACCAATATGCAGTCTGTATGTATGATCAGTCGTCAGTCTCCACAATGGTACATTTCCACAAATTTTTATTTTTTTTTAAATTAATGCTTCGTCACAATTTCGATGACAACCACCGACGAATCAGCAGAAAGGCTCGATGAAGTTGCTATAGCTGGGACGAAGGTTTCGTCATAACTCCTTGCCCATTTCGTCGCAATTTTGACGAACTTTTGGCATACTTACCACGCTACTCCTTGCCCATTTTGTCGTAATTTTGATGAACTTTTGGCGTAGTTACCACGCTACTCCTTGCCCATTTCATCGCACTTTCGACGAACATTTGGTGTTCTTTCGACGCTACTCCTTGCTAATTTCGTGGCAAAGTTGACAAACTCTTGGTGTTGTTTCGACGCTACTCCTTGCCCATTTCATTGAAATTGTGACAAACATCTATTGTTGTTTCGACGCTAGTGCTTGCCCATTTCGTTGAACTAGCAACGAACTTCTGGTGTAATTCGTCGGTGGATACATGAAGTTTGTGTCAATATTCCAATGAAAGTCTGAGCCATTTCACGATGTCATCGACCGACGATTCTTCGCTGTTATTTTGACATTTAATTCGTCATCGGCCTTTCGACGAAAAAATAGCGACGCAAAGGTTTTCGCCATTTCGTCGCTCTTCCGATAAAGATTTGTCGAACGACCGACGAACGGCCGTCGGAAAATGGTGTCAAATTCAGTAGTGTCTTGATGATTTGAATAAAGTAGAAGCAACAATAGAGATATGAAAAAAGATCTTAATGATGCAAATGAGTGCATTAAGAAGTTGAGAGAGAAACATGAGAAAGTTACAAAAAGAATCAAGGAAATAAATGAGTAGCTCAAGCAATCAAATGAGATTATCACTAGTCTAAAAGTACAAGTTGGAGAAGGAAAATGAGTTGAAGACTGCTTGAATGCCAATTTAAGAGACAAATTTGAAGAATGTTCAAAACTTTAATAGGAGATTATGACCTTGAGATCAGATCTGGAGAAAGAAAATATTCAAGAAGACAAATTCAAGAAGATCTCCACATTGCTTGATGAGATGATTGCAAATCAAAAGGCTTCTAAGGAAAAATAAGGTTTAGGGTTTGAGAAAGGAGAAAGTTTAAAGGTAAATCAAACACCAAAAAATCTCAAAAAGAAGAAAAATATCAAATAGGTTTAAAACTAAAAAAAAATTCAAAAGTCCCCCTACTGACAACCTGCTACAAAAAGGTATTCGTCTTTTAATGGTAATTGTTACTCCTGAAATAAATTTGGACATAGAGATATAGTGTAGAAGAAGAATGAATCAAAATGTTCAATCATTTCCCATTCAATGTCTTACATGCAATATATTTTGTCATAGAGCTAGTGAATGCAGAAATCAAATGATGAATGGTTATAATAATGGCATGATGTTGCAATCTTTCAATGGCTACTATTATACATGCAATGGATTTGGGCATAAGAGTTTTTAATGCAGATCTAGAATGGAAAGAAGTAAGCTTGTTTAGAATGATATCATATGCCATAATTGTAACAAATCAGGACACATAGCAAAGTTGTGCAAACCTAAGAATGTGAAACCCTCTATTTCACAAAAGAAGGAAAATGATCTAGTAGAAAAGAAAGTGTATCCAGTTGAGATGAAGAAGGAAATGAATAAGATGTGGAAGAAGAAGGATGATAATGAAGTAAAAAGTGAGTCTATGCCAACTCATAGTGCAGATGTTTCCTTTGGAAACTAGAAGAAGAGCATTGGCTCAGGGGAGCTTTAACATAAAATCCTTAAGCCCCCACCAAGGATGTGGTGTTTATGCTTTTAACACACTAACTTACATGTGTAGATCGACATGATTGATATATTGGTTGTATTTCTAGTATGAATTTTCATGTTGTGGATATCTACAAAGTGATTTAAGGTGACTATATCAACATCTAGTGAGGGTTTGCCAACTTTTGATCCAACTTTATTCACTATAATTAATACATTTTAGGTCTTCATAAAAGTGTTTATATGTGATTTTTCATATGATTGAGTCACTTGCATTTGAGCATTTGAAGAGTGAAGAGAGGAGCAATAGGTGTTTTGAAGCTTTTGGTAAGTTGTGAGAAAACCTAATTGAAAAATATTCCAAAGGTATCTATAGTATCCTTCTATACCCTAGAGTTTGTGAAATTACAAAATTTGTATTCCTCAAGTGTTGATGTATTGGAATAGTTGAGACCTAAGTTCAAGAAACATCCTTTTAAATCCATGGAGATGGATCCATATGACACATTTTTAAGGGTTCCATATGGTGTGATACACACTGAGGATGTGTGAATTTATATTCACATGAAAATGGAAGAATATTTTCATATGAAGATTGTGGAATAATGAGTAAATAAATTGACAAGAGATGATTTTGAATTGAAACTTGAATTTTGAAGTTTGACTGAGAAGAAGTTGGATGTATGGAATAACTTTCCAATTTTTTTCCATGAGGATAAATGGGTTATGTATGCACTTAGTATAATTCATGAAAAATTTATGTGGTTAGATATGTTGGATATGATTAATAAGTAATAAAGGTGATTATCAATTTGTGCTCAAATGGATCTGTTTTGGCAATGAGGGTCGTAAAGAATGAAATGGTAACAAAGCTCACTATTCTGAAATTTGACAAACTGTGTGCCCTAACAATGAAGGACATTGATGATCCAATGGTTAAGAATGCATTGATGGTGATTGACTATAAGATCTATTATACTGTAAATAGAGAGAACTCTATGTCAACTACTGCCATTTATACTGCTCACCAAATTGTTAAAGAATGTGTAGATATTGATTTGTGTAAACTCTTGAGACAACTGTTGATAGAGAATCTTTAGAAGACCAGAGAATCTTGGTACCCTTTCTGATTAGAAAGTTGACCCAAACACAAAAAAAAAATGGACCTAGCTTGGAAAGTACATAAAGGATTAATTGATCTTATTTCTTGTCAATTCTACAATATTTTAACTACAACTTTAAAGATTTAAATTTAGTGAAGAAGTCTTGTAAATTTGAAAAAATCTTAGGACTAAGACCTAAGAGTTGATTTTCCAACTTGTGGCTTCTAAGTTCATCAATTTTCCCAAATAATTTGTTTAGAGCTTCCCAAAATTTGTTGGGTGTTTTCAAGTTCTCATCATGGAACAACAATTCAGGAAACAATTTAAATATACAAAGCCAAATGCTTGATCACACATTGAAAAAAACTTCTTTGTCTTTAGTTTTTGCGGGTTCTTTCTCCCTTCCCATAGTTATCCTAGATATAAACCTTTGTTCTTAAGCACAAGAATTACTTTCATCTTCCAATCATGATAGTTGAAAGGTGTTAGGGGCAGTACAATAATATTAGACTCCATGTTGCTAGACTTTAGATAGTCACTTTGTAGAAATACAAAAATGAAGAACTTAGAAATGCATGCAGAAGTGAAGAAATAACACGACACAAAAAGCACTTCTTGAGGAAGTGTGAAAATATACCAAACACAACAACCCCCTTGATTATTATATTTCTCATAGTTTATCACTTTATAGAACGAGTGCTTTGTAAATAGTCCAAATAGAGTATAAACTGGCATTTTATAAGATGAGTGTGATGTTATGCTCATTGGATTTGTGGCAAAAAGTAAGAACTTTTGAAAAAAGGACACTCAATTTTGAGTTATCGAGCAAGAGTTATGATGCTTTGAAATTTCACACCTTTACAATTTAACTTTCCTTCTTGCAAAATATTTTTTTATATTTCTAGAAAATATTTTTGCACCAAAAAATCAAAGAGAGGAAAAAATAAGAGATATTTTAAGCCCCCTTGGGCTAGAAAGAACTAAGAGCTTTTAACTACCATGTGACCAAAAGCTTAAGATGGAGATGGCTTTCCCCCCTCCCCCCCTGACATATGCCCTAGTGGAGAAGTTGAGGTCAACAAATATATACAAAAAAGGAGTGAACAATAGGCAAGGATCCCACACCAATTTTGACCCTTGTCCACCAATTTCACAATGCCTCTGCAAATTGAAGTCCCATGGATTGTAGAAGTTTCAAATTGTTTTTCCTTTGGATTTTGAATGTGCAACTCCAATTCAGAGCCCCAGATTTCAAACAAGGGCCTACACAGGTTTGAAATGCAACCTCCCAATAATTCAAACACACCCAAATATGGTACTTTCAAACACGCTCTTGCAGGTGAAAAAGATACCAAATTATGGCACTTTCAGACACCCCAAATCATGAAGACAAGTGGTGATCAAAGGAATGAAGTCCCATGAGGTGCATAACCTACAAATCTCACCTTAAACACGCCAAACCTTGATGCAAATCGATGCAAAATTTATCCTCAATTCGTCAATTGAATGCTATGTTAGGTCTCTTGAATGAAAATAGGAGATATGGTGTTTGATTTCATCACCTCAAACCACCCCACACTACTCAAATTTGGGATTATGGTTCCTACAAATTGTTGACATCTATGACCTTGTGCTATCATATTAAAAAAATTGACTCTTCTATTGTTAATAAGTGGGACCTAGACTGTCATCTTCTATATTCAAGACACAACTCCTACCAGCTCGTCTCCCTTAATAACTCCATATCAGATTTTATGTCAAAAATGACCTTTTTTATTATTTCCCGGAAAGGTAGCCTTTAACTTATTGTTCACGGCACACGGGCTTTCCTTTGAACGCGTTGACACTTTACTTTGCTTTCCCTTTCTGCACTACCTATGTTTATACTCGAATAACCATAGAGCTTTCTTCTATTATGATAGCGGCGCCAGAAGGGAAACTACGCAGAAACAATGGAAACTTTGGAATTTGCAAAAAGATAAATCTGCACCAATTTGTAAGCTTGGTTTACTCTAATTTATTTTCCCATTCTCAGCTGTATTTCTATTTCAATTTTTGGCTTGTACGGAAAGAATTACAAACTCTTTCTGGAAACTCTATGCCCACAGGCTACTAGATTAACAGCAGCCGATTCCAGGAATTGCATCTCGACAGCGGATAGAATATTCAAGCTTGGATTGATTATGACCATCTTCAAAGTGAGCTCAAAGTCACCATAGCGGAGGCTGGTCTTGATCCCCCACAAAAACCACTTTTATATATGAAAAATATATCCCTCTCCGACATTGTAGAAGAAGAAATCTACGTTGGTTTCTCAGCAGCTACGGGAGTCATTTCTGAAAAGAATTACATCCTGGAATGGAGCTTTTCTACAAATGGAACTGCTCAGTCCCTGAATACATCTAATCTTCAATCCTTTATAGAAAGAAAATACAAGACTTCAAACTCTGGACTGGTAACTGGCATTAGCACAATTTGCGTCTTCCTCATCCTCCTGGTGGTCGCAGCATCACTTTTGTGGTTGAAGAAAAGCCAGTACAGAGATCTTATCGAAGAATGGGAAATGGAGTATTGGCCTCACAGGTGTAAGTACAAAGACCTACATATTGCAACAAAGGGCTTCCGAGAGGAAGAACTTTTGGGATCCGGAGGCTTCGGTGGTGTATACAGAGGAGTGCTTCCCACAAACGGCCTCCAAGTAGCAGTGAAATGTATCCTTAGAGAAACCGATGATGGTGTTAAGGAATTCATAGCAGAAATCTCCAGTCTTGGTCACCTTCAACATCGAAATCTTGTTCAGATCAGAGGGTTCTGCAGGCGGGGAAAGCAGCTATTCATAGTTTATGACTACTTGCCAAATGGGAGCCTGGACAAGCTGATATTCGGAAACCCAGAGAAGATTCTCGACTGGGATCACAAGCACAGAGTCCTCAGAGATGTGGCTGCAGGTTTGTTGTATCTTCATGAAGAGTGGGAACAATGCGTAGTGCACAGAGACATCAAATCCAACAACATTTTGCTGGACTCAGAGCTAAATGGAAAGCTAGGGGATTTTGGGCTTGCCCGTCTGTACGAGCATAACCAAAACTCGAACACTACTCGTGTTGTAGGAACGCTGGGCTACATCGCACCAGAGCTCGTACACACAGGAAAGGCCAGCCCCGCCACAAATGTGTTCAGCTTTAGTATTTTTATGTTTTGAGGTTACATGCGGAAGGAGACCTGTCGATCTTTCCCTCCCACCTGATCAAATAGTTTTGGTGGACTGGGCTAGAGGGTTGCATGCGACAGGCAGTCTGATGGATGCAGCCGACCCAAATCTTGGTGGGCAATATGTTGACGGTGAGATGGAGAGAGTGCTCAAAGTGGGGCTGATGTGTTCCAATCCTCACCCAGAAGGCAGACTTGGCATGAGACAAGTTCTCCAAATACTTGAAGAAGAAGCTCCAATACCAGGTTTTGACTCTCCCTTTCATTTGGATACGACTCCACCCAGCAGTACTTGGAACTATTTACCATATTACAGTCGCAGCACAGTTGCTGCCACAGATGCTGCCATTTCCAGTTCTCTAGAGGGACAGTAGACTCTGCGTAGTCTGGTCAAGCTCATTTTTTGACGATGCCACTGTGTAAAAGATGGATCTGTGTCATTTGCTGTTGTAACCTTCTTGCTAGTGTCTATATACTCTTCTTGTTAGGGTATTACCTTCGCTCTTCGACTTATCGATGCAGGTATTTGTACTGTATTTGAATACAATACGTAACTATAGAATATCCTTCAGTGGCCACATTTATTTAGTTGGAGATCGTTGGCTTTATTCCTAATATTACAAATTATTATCGTAGTTCGTGCTGACACATATACCTGTAGTCTTCAATGAACACTACTGTCATTTACATCAAATCACATCATGCTAGTTGTAAGTATTAAAAGCTCCTCCCAATTTTAAACTCTTTCTTTGTCGTATTCGACCTAACCTCGTTTGATTTCGTACTACAAAAATATTATTTATGCTTGCGACTTTAATCTAAGTAAGACAACTTTGGGGGGAGCAGGTGGATTGAAAAAACTCTTGATCTTGATTTCTATAATATAATAATACTAGTAATCGCAACCTCGTGTGCAATGGGTACGCCGAAGATTTGTGGAGATAAATATATTAATTTATGATATTCTTTTTAAAATAAATGAAGGTATGTATATATATTATATTGTCATTTCATTTTAATTAACAAAATATGATTTTGAATTACAAGTCATTGTGTAAATAGGGTATTTCGCAGACTACAATAACCAGTATAATGGTAGAAAAATTTCAAAGAAATATTCACTGTATTATTCATAAGCTCTGTAAAAAATAATGTATTAAGTTTAAGATATGAAGATGATCTGAGCTCTATTGTTCATTGCATTCAACGGTGCAGCATCATATGCTATACAGTTTTGACATTTTTTCTTTAAAGTACAAGAACCAGTATAATTGGTATTTTTACAAAGGACAATAACCAGTACAATGGCTAAAAAATGCAAGGAAATATCTACTGTATAATTCATAAGGTCTGTAAAGAACAATGTATATTAAGATTAACTTATGAAGATGATTTGATCTGTATTGTAGGTATTGTGAAAATAGCTCTAGAAACCATTGCATTTGCAGCTTGAGTAGCAGCTGCTATACATTCAATAGTAAATAAAGTTGTGAGGAAAGCTGTCAGCAGAATAGTATCAAGAAGAAGGAAAATATAGTTAGCCAAAAATGTATACTGTGAAATGAACATTAGATTTTTCACAAAAATAATGGCAAGTGAGTTACCTCAAGTTGAGTTATGAGGAAAGGTCTGGCAACAATTGCATTTAGAGCTACTATTCATTCAATAGTAAAAGATGGTGTCAAGAAAGTTGTAATTAAAACACAAGAAGAGTGATATGGCCGTGTATAGATTCTGAAAAAAAAATTGACTGAAATAATGGCAAGTGAGTTACCTTAAGTTTCAACACACATTGTGTCGAGTTGTGAAGGATGCCAAAGAGAAAAATAGTTGTTCTACCAAATTTAATATCATTCGGTAAACTATTACAAATTGTGGTCACTACAGTAGCTGCATAGATGTAATGCTCATCTTCCTCCCATGTTCTTGAAGGCCTAGAATCATTCTTGGTATTGATGAACTTTTCCCCCAGCGTTAAGCCTAGAAATCGTCTCTAGTTTCAACACCACTAGTACTGAAATCCAATTAGTACTTTCTGCAACTGCTTCACACCAGGTTCATAAACGTTGGGAAACATCTATTTCCATATGAAACACCTCAATTTCATTAATGAAATCAAAGGAACCATAACCAGGAGCAAATATTATCACAATCTATCTACTAAAATTGGCCACATTGATAGCAATAGTTCATTATGTAAACAATCTTCAGGGTCCCACTTGCAGCGTATTGCAGAATGATGTACCTATTGCTTGTTTCATTATAAGTATTTAGATTGGCTAAAAGTTTCAAAGACCTAAGATTTATAGAGAAAACAGATGAATTCACTCTGTGATTTGTGAAAGAAAATGAAAAAGAAATGAAGTCAGTACCAATGGAGACAGGGGCTAACCTTAAATTTATAATTGGTCACAACAGTGATAACGTGCTCAGTGGCATAGACACTAAGATAAGTTGCATTTGCATTCACACTAGAAACAATTGTAGTGGTTCTGCCTGGATAAAATTTGACATTATTAACCAATAAATTCCCCTTCGTTCCTTGTCATTCTCTAGAGTGGTAAAACTTGTTCCACCCTCACTCAAAAAACTACCATCTGTTGAAAACAACAACATTGATAGAGGGTGCATGTGAAGATTATTCCAAAACTAAGCATTTACTTCAAATACTGCAAAAAGGCTTCTTTCTTGTGGCAGAATAACAAAATAGGAAACAAAAGACAGACCCAGTCGCAAGTAACTATTTTCATCTTCTCAAATTAGCAAATGCTTGGAATTAGCACGGAAAATAATGGTGATGTTGATTTTAAAGTTCCACTTCTCTCAAGTTTTGAGGTGTCTCTCTAACTCTGCTTCTCTCTCTCCCATGCATAACGTGAATACATTTTCAAATTAATGCTTCTAGGTTACAAGTAGAGTTTTCACAGGACAGATAGAGATAAACCAAAGAAAGAATTGCAGAGAAATCAAACAGGGCAAATGACTTACCTAAAGATTCTGCAAAGCTTGGAGATGATTGAAACGTCTGCAACCGCTCAGTTTCCGTCGACTTTTTACTGTCTTCAGGTTGTCCACTTTTATGCCCTTTCTTTCACACACCCTGCATGGCTTTATGCTCTCAGACAGTGAGTGGTTTTTATGCCCTTTCTTTCATTGTTTGTAACCTTATGAAATGAAAACCAGATGTCTCTGCTTTCCCATATCTACTCTGGTGTTCTCATTTAAAATAGGGCCTTCTAAGTGCAAATTAGGGTTTTGTGGCAGCGCTTTGTATATTCCATTAAAAGTGTTAATGGAACCCTATTTCAGCTGAATGGACATTCTCTGTGCGTATCCAGCTTAATTCTTTGAGGTTTTCTAATATAGAGATAGAGATAGAGAGGAAGATAGAGATGTGAAAGATGGAGAGAGAGGGTAAGGAGATAGAGATAGAGAGGAAGATAGAGATGTAGATGGAGATGAGGAGAGGGGTATGGATAGGAGAGGGAGAGATGAATAGATAGAGATGTAAGAGAAATATTTGAAGAGGGAGAGGGAGGGAGAGAATGAGAGAGGGAGAGATAGATAAAGAGATAGAGAGAGGGAGACAAATAGAGAGACATACAAACAGAGAGAAGTAGAAATAGACAATTGGAGATGGAGAGAAGGAAAGTAGAGAGAGAAAGAGAAATAAGGGGAGATAAAGAGAGAGATAGAGATATATAGGAAGAGAAAGAGAGATATATGAAAAGAGAAAGGGAGAGAGGTAGAGATAAGGGCCTCTATCTTTATCTTATCTCACATTCATTCTTTCTCTCTTTCTCTCTCTTTGTTTCACTGTCTCTCTATCTTCCTTTTTCTTTCTTTATCATCCTCTCTCTCTTTCTTAATCTCTATAATTTTTGTTTATATTTGTCCACCCTTTGATGTATTTTATATCTAATATATTTTTTTTTTTTGATACGCAAGGTAGGATTTATATTGATTTTAAAAAGGTATACATGCATCTGCTAAGCAGGGGTTAATGGTCCTTCCTGGACTCCGAGCCAAACAACAAAACATTCCAATTCGGGACAAAATTCCACCATTTCAACATTTACAGTCCCATTGCAAGCTTCAAAGAACGGACTACTATAAGCATCGATACAAAAAATTTAGGTCAAAGGCCGAGCCTCATCCAGCTGATAATGAAATAACAGTTCCACTGCACTATTACTAAAAGACCAGCCAAAATTTGTCAAGCTAGTAAATTTTAAACCTTAAAAAACTTCAAACACGGAGGTCGAGCCTCACATAAAACCATTTAATTCTGCAAACCTTATGAAATCTTCCATCCATTCTAGCCTCACATAGTTAATATAGATATATAATTCTATTATATAATAATATTTGTTAAAGTATATTTAATAATATATATTGTTAAAATAGAATTTATCATATATAACAATAAATAATTATATTTAATTTAAATAACAAATTTAACTTCAAAAATTAATTTGAACTTTAGTAGGTGGTATAATACCTCTCTCCCTAAAAAAATTCATTCGTTAAATTTATCATAAATTAATTGAAATTATAATATATGGTAAAACATATTGATTTTATTTATTTAATAATATATAATAATAAGCATAAGATATATATTATATAATTAAATTGAATAAATAAGATTAAACATATATTATATGTACTTTTAATTTCTATATAATCAACATATAAAAAAATTATATTATATGGATTTTTTATTTAATAAATTATAAAATGTAGTATTAGTATTTTTTTTGTAATTCATAGATAATTAAAATATATTATAGTACGCATATTATATGTATTTTTTTATTTAATAAATATAATAAAATGATCATAACTACTATATATGTTATTTTATAATCTATAATATTAATATTATACTTTTTAATCTCTATAATATATACAATATATTTATTAATAACATATAAATAATATATATTGTTAATAAATATAAATATATATTATAAAAAATTACAATAAATATTATAATATCAATGTATTTTTTGAATTAAATTCATTAAAAAATATATTATGTAGATAAATATAAAATTATAAATAAACAAAATTTTAATTAAATTTAAAAAATTATAATTTTCAAACTTGAACTTTACTTTACATTTAAAGAGGAAAAACAACAAAACAACGCAACAGAATTAGAAACCGCCATTAGAGAGAGTTCCAAAGTGTTTATGTTCTTGTGTAAAGATGTGTGTGGTTTAACCGACGCAAAGCACTAATGCCAGCAAAATTAGAAGCCTAAGAAAAATAGTGTGGTCATATGGGTGGGTAATTGTTGGTGCCTTTCTTTCATGTGCCATGTGGATGTACTGCATTGCGTTATGGTGATAGGTTGTCTTTACCCATCGATTAAGCAACCTTAAGTGAACGATTAAGAAGGTTTTGTAGTTTGTTGGGCTGCTTACGTGACAGGATGGAGTGCCTGGCTTTTTGGCATTCTGCAGATGGTCTACGCAAGGCGGTGCAGCAGTGGTTGGGTGAAGATGCCACATCATCATTGCTTTGCTTTATATTACTTTCCCTCATCATTAATGTGGCAATGCCTGTTCATTGCTATCAACGATGGGGACGAGGATGAGAAAAAATGAGCAGTAAAATATCGTGATGCATTTAACACGGGATAAAAAAAAGGTTAAAAATATCAAATGAATGAAACCGTTTTCATACTCAGATAAATAATATGGTTCGTTGATAGGAAATCTTAGCTTAGAAAATCTGAGCAACAAGACAGCAGGCGGTTGCAACGCACATGGACAGGGTACACCAACTCCCAGCCACATTAAATGTGTGAATTAGATAGTGTAAAAAATGTCGGCGTAATAATGAACGGTAAAGATCTATTCTAGATGGTCTTGCATCCATTTTTTACCGTCGATAGAGAAAATGAATCAGCAAACTTCATTGAGGGAACGCCTTCGGCGTAAATAATTGAGTCTTGCCTTAGTAATGTAATTGAGACTATTGCTTGTCTACATATTCCATTCCCCTTAGACAAAGACTAATAGTATAAGTCTGTCAATAACCATGTTTGTTATACTTTGGAATTTTGTTCGTCTTTCCCTCATTATTATGGATTTAGGATGAACTATGTTATTGTAATTCTTTCATAATATTTGAGTTTAAAATTGAAATTTTAATGTGTTTTTGTAGATTTTTAGATGATTTTTAGTTCCTGCCAATAGGCAAGTTACTATTGCAATCATTTGATTTTTATTTTTTTATCTGTGTTGACCAATCACATTACATAATTTAAATATATTTTTTCTATTTCTATAGTTTGCATTTTAGAACATATTTTTTATATTTAAAAATGATTATTTATATTTTTTTTCATTGGTCAGAGTAGCTCTAAAATTTATTTTTTCATTTTAAAAAATTTGAGAAATTAAATTATTAAATTATGTTTTTAAAATATAATTATTAAGTATATAAATTAGTAAATTATATATTTGAATTATTCATATTAATTAGTGAAATGGTCAAGAAAAAAATTGTCATTTTAAATTTTTAAAATTTTAAGGTTGTAAGTTACAATTTTAAATGTGGTTTTAATCAATTCTATATGTAGAAATTAAATTGAGGGAAGTATAAATAATCTATTTAAAGATTATGATTTGTGTCTTTGTGTACAAGAATACATTGTTTTAGACATTGTCATCACAATGTGTAATCCCACACACAACATTTTGCACCATGTGTCATTCATAGAACACTACCAATCATGTCGTGCAACACCACGCTTTAATCACCACTTGCATAGTGTTTGAGACCATGCCATACCTCTCATAAATAACTCATCTCATATATAGCCCTTTTCATCATGTGTCATTCAACCAATGCTATAGATCATGCTACATAGCATTACCAACAACTTTATCTACATTATGCACAATATTTGCATTATAATGCAAACTCATAGTGCACAATCAAGATCTCAAATTATGAAATTGTGTAACATCTCATAACATCATATAATATGAAACAACCCTCAATTTTAATCTTAAAATAATAACCTCCCCATATGCTTTTGGTTGCCAAACTCATTACAAAAGAGAAAATTTACTCCTATTTTACAATTTTTTAACTATGACAAGATAGAAAAATGACCCCTCCGATACAAATTTTGATAACTAGCATATATATATACTACTAATGCTACAATAAATGTTAAATAAAAAGTGCCCACTATTTACATGAATGAGTCAAATTGGAAAGTGAGACCATTTGTGGCAGATGGAGAGACTTTTGATTGAGTATGGCGTAGAGGATTGGTCCACCTCATGCGAGATGAGCCACCAAAGTAGGATAAATAGGCCATGTGGGAGTCTTTTGGAGTGAGTTCGATTTGCTGGAGAGTGGCCAAGAGAGAATAAATTTAAAGGATTTGTAGTAGAAATAGGCCTCAAATTCCTCATCTTAGATTGACACGCCAATAGTTTTCATAGTCAACAATTTACGCAAGAGTAGGTAAGATAGGTACCAATGTTGATAAGAGGGTCATAGAATCGGAGGAAAAGCCACCAATGACAAACCTTCTACTCCAATTCCTTGACTGCACCACCAAATTGGAAATCGTTCCCCCACTTTGACGCTAACTTTGACCAGTGATCTCAGCATGGGAGTGCTTGCGTGGGAGAGCATATCCTCTTAACTTGTGTGGATGCTGCATGGATGCCAAACACACCTGCATGGATGCTAAATCACACCTTATGGTTGGGCGTGGCCTACCAAACACCAATTAAATGGCAAAAGACTTTATGTGTGTGAATGGTGAGAGGATTTCACAATGCCAAACACCAAAATTTTATCACACTCTTCAAATTTCAAATGCCAAGAAATGGCACATTCTATGTGGGTCTTCATGAGAGAAATCATGGGAAGCAGGTTTACAACCTTCACATGGCCTTTACACAACCTCACCTGATTTTCCTTGGTAGATTTGAAAGGCCAAGTATGGTGCACACCCTCAAAATTTCCCTTCACTTATCACTAAAATAATGCTCAACTTCAAATTTTAACACAAATGGGAAAACAGCGTTTGCAACAATGCTGCTCAGATTGGGGCCTAACTAGTTTCCTAATGATACTAGTCAAATATAAGAAAAAGTTTCACCAATAGACTTGAAACTACCTCTGTTTTAGGTTTTGATATCATATTAGAATTAGGAGAATCTAGGAGATAAAAATGAACAATATGTAATATTGTATTTAGATGATCCAAATTACATTGAGTACAAAGCCTTATATAGGCAAGGAAGATGCAATCCACCTATAAGGTGGATCGATAAGTTCCCTATGAAGTGGCACAAATGAGTAGACAAGTGTCCTATAAGTGTCAACATTAGGAACACTTGGACTGTGCAAACCAACAACCTCTATGACCAAATCATCAACCTTGTGTGCCAATAGTGTAGTGACCTTTGAGGTGATATGGAAAGACTTCCAACCTCAAAAATGTATGTGCATGAGGTTAACCAAATAACCTGGTAACCTCTAGAGGTCTAAAAGTTTGCACATTCAGTTAAATAAGATGTTGTCTAACCTCATCAAGCTAAGTACACTTAAGTATAGTGAATAGATTAATTATTCACACTAACATCAAATACAATATCATTTATTCTATTTCAACTAAAATGAGATATTGCCAAATATCATCTGTAATAAAGAATCTTCGACATCTCAACTATAAGAGAGAGAATGTCACTTGAGTGCTTTTCCTTTAACCGTGTGTCAACATTCCCCCACATACCTTCCTACTAGAAGTGGCCTTACCCTTCATGAGGGTAATAGATCAATAAAATCTCTTTCATCACCATGCCATCCAAGAATTGGTGTTGTGTTATAAATACAAATAAGATGTCATACAAATCTAGATACCCTTTAGCTGAGTATGACTTATTTGACTGATTTGTAATAGATAGACACTGTGAGTTGACATTGCAAGCAATGATTTTGCATAATTTGGAAAAGTATTTAATAAAAATTAATAAATTTCATTATGATGGCATGTATTGTATGTTCACATGCATCTTTTCCAAACTATTTATCTAAAAAATAGTTTTAATATTTAATTCATATAGTAATGTGGTTATATTAATGCATGTTCACCTTGTTAAAAAATTCTCAAGTCTTCTTTATGTACTTCAATAGTATATTTAAATACACACACACACAAACACACATCTTCTAATATAGACAATTCTAATGTATGCATTTGCATCTATACACACATATGCATGTATATATAAAAACTTATGTAGCTATGCAAGTTTAACCTCTTAATTCAATACCACATAACAAATCATTTCAAAGGAAAATATATTATTTTCTAATAATATGATATATATACTTTCTTTTTTTTATTGGTGGACGCTTTTGAACTAGAGGTATGAACTAGTGAGGCCACAAACAGGGGGACCTCATCCCCGAATCTTGACATCCCCAAATCTTGACATGAAAGCCTAGCAAGGATTGAGCCCAAAGGAGTGAAAGACCTGCGTGGGTCCGATACAAAAACACCAAGCATGAAAGACCCGCGTGGGTCTAACATAGAGTCTACGAGCAATACACACCAAGGAACTAAATCCACAAGCAACACACTCCACCATGGGTTTGGCACAAGTCCGCGAGCACTCTCATCCAACTAGCGTCTGGCATAGTCAACCTCCTCTTGGGGACCACCGGCTCCTCCTGAGTACCTCCCTCCATGCTCCACCATCTTACACATACCAAATTCTTGTGTACGCAACCTCCAACACATCCATCAATGTGAGCTCAAACCGGTATACACCGGATTGGGCCAAGCGGGGAATCGAACCTTGGTTGCACCAGTAGTAGTGCAACCACTTCACCACTACACCACAAGGTGATCCCCTATATACATACACATATTATTATATATGAATATAGAATTACATTGTCTTATAATTTAAGCAATTTCAATGCATGTATCTACATTTGTACTTATGTATGCATGTTGCTTACATATATACCTATGTAGTTAATAATTTAACCTCTCAATTCGATAGCATTTATAGATAGAGTACATTATTATCTAATATTATGGTCTATATGCATATGTGTGCTTATGATCCTATGAATAACTTGCCACTCATTCATATTTAGACATACTCAATTCTAATTAGTACGTATGCATTTTCCACAATGATACCAAACTAACCTTGCTAATACCTATGAACAGTTGACACAATTTTACTAAGGTAATGGTAGTATTTAACCATTCAACAATGGTTAATTAAAATAAATATAAACTTATTACCATCGAACTCATAAGAATAAGACATTGATTGAAATAACTATTTAAGTCATTGTCGTGAGGGAAAAAGATAATGCATGAGTAACTTCATGGTTTAAACACTATCATGTAAATAGTCGAGTATAATGCATTACTCTTAACAATTTAACATAATTGTGGGTGATCCTGCAATAGTGTGTTCCACTTTTTGGTCAAAGTAGGACATTGAAATCAATATTTTTCACCAAATTTTCACTCTCTCATAACTACAATAGCTAAATTGTGAGTAATTTGAAGATGGTATGAAATACTATATTTTGTGATTTTTTCTGAGATTATAATTTTTTTTAAAAGTAAAAATTAAGAACTAATTTTTGAATTTTTTTTACTTAACTTTTAATCTTTATATATATATATATATATATATATATAGTTAGTTAGTTAGTTAGTAGTATTTTTAAAAAGTGGTGTTTATTCATTATAGCATAATTTTATTTGTAGGAAGGATAAAATTATAAACTTTTAAACATAGATTAATAAAATAGATATTTAGGGCATCGATAGTTTTTCATAATGTTTTGTTGCATAGTTTAAGTTTTGTAACTTTGTGAAGTGAGATGAGTTATAAATATAACTTTTTTTGTATTCATCTAAATTGATTTTTTATGTTTTGGTTAAAATGAGAACATCAATAACAAGAGGAAATCTATTTTTCTTTTCTTTTTTTATCTATTTTATTATTTTTCCATATGTGTGGAGAAGGGACCTTCACAATTATTAAAAGACTTATCTTCACTAGAAAATAGAAAATAAATATAAATATAATAATCAAATTAAATATATTCAATATTATACTCCTTGGAAATCTTACTTCAAGTGATACAAACCTATAAAATATGTTTTTTTGTTGGCTCCACTTAAAGATTCAACATGAGTTTAAAGGTGAACATTCTATGAGAAATCTAATACAAGAAAAGGAAGAGGTCATCCAAGGACCTTCGTTCAAAGTACCTTACAAATGTATATATTGGACATAAGTTGCATTCATTTTTTAAAATGAAACTTCCAAGAATGCACAATAATACTCTAATATTAATATAACAACAAAATACATAAAATTAATGTAAATTCTAAAGTAACATTGTCTTGATGCAATATATACCACTATCACACAATTACATATAAAAGTAAAAACAATTTAATTATATTAGGGGAAAACCCTCGATTGTCGTTCATGATCCGATTGCCATTCACTCCCCATTCACCTGTCCCCCCAATATCCGTTTACATTTTAGTCATTAAAATGTTGTAGTTATGCCAATAAAAAATTAGGCATTACACTAGTATATGTTCACTACTTAGTCTGTAACCAACCAACAAAAAAAACAAATTTAAACATATATTGGTACAATTATGTTTTCAACACAAGTCAACTTGCACAAAATAAAGTCATTTATGAATTAAAAAAGGTACACTGATGTTTACAATAACCACTCCATGCAAGTGGCTTAAAGCTTCTAGTGCATTGTATTTACATGTATACATAAACAGTTAATGGTGCACAATGTCACATAATTTAAAACATTATAAACAGTTAATGGTGCACATTCTGACATAATACAAAACATTGAACAACTTTATGAGCTATCAGTTGCACAATCACCCACACATCCCTTGACATCTTCATGCATTAACTCCATCTACTTCTGGTACCTGCATAAACAGTTAATGGTGTAAGGCTCCCTAATATACTAAAAAACATAGTATAATTCATATATCTGACTAAATTTAATAGAGCCACCTATTTTGACAATTAAACCAAATATAAAATTGATTTCCTAAAGGCCACGGAAAAACTTAGGCATAGATGGCCACTGCATTTTGGCATCTTTAAAAATCATTTATGTGTATGGAATGAAGGGTTTGACTATAATCATTTCTATTTACATGTGACTGCCGACTGGTAGAAAAATGACCCCTCGTGAATTATTCTATCTTTTTCTGTCATATTCTTATCAGACTGTAGACATACATACATACATATATATATATATATAGTCATGCCATGTACTGTTTCCTCATATCAAGCCGTGTAGAGTTTACATGTGACCAGTACAAATTTGATCCACCTCTCTCACCTGCAAGATTGTTTGTTCAATAGTGGATTTTTGTTGGGTTCGATGGTGTTTGATTACATTTTGGCATCTTTAAAAACCATTTCTGTGTATGGCATGAAGGGTTTGACTGTAATCATTTATATTTACATGTGTCTGCTGACTAGTAGAAAAATGAACCCTCTTGAATTATTTTGTCTATGTCATCGACTTTTTGATTGCTATGCATTTTTTTGACATTATTCTATGAAGTAATCACATGTAATGTGATTTAAATAGGACATTGACAGAATTTTGACCAAGTATCATCATGAAATTTGTTGGGTATATAATAAGATACTTAATCTTCAAAGATTTTTTCATTTAATCTTATATGGAGCTGCATAAAACGTCTCCACCTCTCTTCACCTGCAAGATTACTTATTTAACAGTGGATTTTTTTTGGGTTCGACGGTGTTTGAGTGCATTTTGGCATTTTTAAAAATCATTTATGTGTATGCCATTAAGGGTTTGATTGTAACCATTTATATTTACATGTGACTGCCAACTGGTAGACAAGTGAACCCTCATGAATTATTCTATGAAATTTAAATAGAACATTGACAAAATTTTGACCAATTATCATCATGAAATTATTCTAGATTCCCCACCACACATTGATCCAGCTAAAGTAATACATTACTTCACTAATGCAAGGAATTGGTAAGAGCATAGTGATGATCAAAGTGAAGATGACGATGCTATTAGTGAGGAAGAAGTTGAGTTTGTGCCATGCACCCCACATGATGGATCGCAAACAACAAGACCAATCAGCAAATTCTTGAAACTTCCAGTGCAGAGGGTGCAAGGAACATCACAGAGAGGTTGTTCGGGAGTGCTTCGCCTTAGTAGGCAGTCCCAAGTACTAACATCGAACGCCTTCATTGAATTGTTCAGCCAACAAGAGGCAAAGAATAAAAGGCAAGAGGAGTTGCAACAACGTAAGAAGGAGCAGATGTTGCAGAGCAAGGCAGACCATGAAGCAGAAGCAATTATAAAGGAAGCAGCAAGGGTTGAGAAGCAAGCAAGGAAAGCAATAGAAGATGAGCAGAAAATGATAAGAATGCAAGAGAAAGCCATTAGACAGGAGCAGGCCAAGGCTGAACGTCTACAAAATGAAGCAGAAAAGAAAGCAAAACAAGCAGAGAAGAGAAAACGTAAGTCTACAGTGGAGGATCCTATACCCACCCATCATCCTATCCTGCTTGATATGATGAGCATTTTGACACCAGCCTTTACAACCATCAACAATATGCAGGTTGGGAGTGGCTCACAACAAATGGGATTGACTGTTGATGCAAGCCAAGCATTACTTGCTCAAATAGCAACATGCCTTCAAGGAGGTATTAACCAAGTATCACCTCCTACAAGTGGACCTGACTCAGCTACTGGCGGATATATCACGCCGCCACCTTTTCCTAGAAATATGGATAGTTCATGATGTCCATATTCAATTTTATTTTTTGATCGATGTAGCAATATATTTTGGTGATTTGGTTTGCAAATCAGATCTGTTTATCTGCTTAAAGTTATAACTGTGATATGATTATAAGATGTGATAATGCTGATGTAATTATGTTTCAAGTATGTTCGAGCCATGTTTTTCTCTCACACCACCCAATCAATTATTGCAGTTTGATTCAAAATATAACTATGATATGATTATAAAATGTCCTAATTTTGTTGTTGTTTGTTATTGGAACCTCAAATTTGTATGCCTTATATGTTTGATGATGGTTTCAACCTTCTATTTTCTGTGTTCTCACTAATTACACTATGTTTCAGTCTTTGTCAATAAAAAATAATCACAAAACTTTGTTAGGTAAATCCATACACGTGGTTTGATGAAGGCATATGAAGACAATGATATACTCTTATCAATTATCAGTATAAAAAATTAATGGAACTACATGTTAATTATCAGATTAATTATATATATACACATAGACACACACACATATATATAGCTATATGTGTACATACATATATGCATAACCATATATATGTATGTACATATATACCTATCAATATATATATATATAGATATATGCAGACATATAATTAATCTAATACTAACTAATCTCATAATTACTGTATACTATTGCTCATTTCATCTAACTTTTAGCCATATATATAAAAACACATCCGTATGTAAGAATACATTTTTAAAACAATCTCAATTCCTATATAGCCCCTTCTACACATGGATATCACCTCTATAGTAAAAATAATTAACATTAACTATTTATATTGCTTTTGACATAACAAAATAAATGTAAGCATTTGGGAATAAATTTCCATCACATATATTTGAAAATCAGCTTTTTTATTATTGAAATATTCATTATTTTGGGAGAGAATCATATACATAAATAACTCATTTTCATATTTAAAATATATATATAAAATTATATTTTTTATGATTTGAGAACTTAAGTTAAATGATCTTAGAATTTTATATTGAGAAATTTAAATTGTTTAATATATTAGGATCTATGATATATATATATATATATATATATTCTTTGATATGACATGTCCTTCGATATCATGAGGATTAGGGGAGACCAGACCTCATGACCTCTTGCCTACAATAAGATATTTCAGCGAATGAACCACCCTTGCCCATCAATACATATATACTATATAAATTTTATAATTAAGTTTTTTAATCTACCTAATATTTGTATCCAATAATTTCAAAATTAAGTATTTAATCTTTTTAATTAAATAGATACCTAATATTTATTAATATTAGAAAATTAAAATAAATAAAAAAGTTTCAGAAAAATTTAATTAATTTAATAAATAAACAATAATTAATAATTAGAACTAATAACTCCATATCAAATTTTAGTTCAAATATCAACTTTTTGATTTTTTCGCTAGAAAGGTAGCCTTCAACTTATTGTACATGGTACACGGGATTTCCTTCGAATGTGTGGATAGTTCACAATATCTTATTCTTTCATTTTCGCTTTACTTTTTGTTACCTTTTCTACACTATGTTTATATTTGAATAACCAGAGAGCTTTCTTATATTATGCTAGAGGCGTGAGAAGGGAAAACACGCAAAAACAATGGAAACTTTGCAATTCGCAAAAAGGTAAATCTGCACCATTTTGTAAGCTTGGTTCACATTTAATTTATTTTCCCATTCTCAGCTATATTTCTATTTCAATTTTTGCTTCTACGAAAATAATTATTTCAATCTGTCGGCCATATGCCCTAAGTTTTTTATTTTTATTTCAATTTTTGCTTCTACGAAAAATAATAATTACTGATTAAGTACTAATTGTTAGCGTAATTAACTATATGAGACTACTATTAGATGCATGCAACTGCTGTTCAAAGCATGCAATCCTCATACTGTTGTTAGATGCATGGAACCTTTGTTAAAGCATGCAACCGCCAATTTCCAACTGCTCTTCATTAGTTAACTCTTGCTAATTATAAGCTAACTAATGATTTCCCCTACTTTTTCTCCTTGGAGTCTTCTCCTACGGTGGGTATAAATCTGTAAATCTATGCATCATTTGAGTGTGAATGAGAATGAAATCAGATTGTTCAAATTTGTTCTTCTGTGCTTGATAAATTTATTTCCTAGATTTGCAAGGAATTCTACATGGTATCAAAGCCTTGGGGGAGATAAGACAAGCCAAAATTGAACGAATTCCATTGTTGTTTGTTGACCAAGCAGCAGGAGCTAACCTCTTTACCGGTAGTCACATCCGTGGGTCTTTCTTGCACAGGCAAAGAAGATTGATACCCACACCCTTCTAGTTTGAAGGAAGATTGGGGGGTTTGGAAACCCCAATCGGTGATCTCTCAGACACTATTCTCTTGTTTGAAGGCACCATCATTCATCTGAGGCTGCGATTCAATCTGCAGTCACAATATAGTGTTTGTTTGATCTCTGCCCTCACACCACTCCGTGCAAGTTTCTTTTTATTGCATAAGAAGGATAAGTTTTTTTTCTTATGCTATTTGCTTTTATTAATTTGAGGATTATACATGTTTTGTAATCACGAAGTGAAATAAAGTTCCAAAAAGGGGTAAATATCTAGTCTAAAAATGGGAATTAGAAATCATCCATCTGTCATCAATTTGGGAGATGGAAACTATAAGTCTTGTCATGATGGAATCCTAAAGCACTGCCGATGGATTCATTTATTGCCGCATTTATTTGGACTTATTCCTGAACCAATTGTATGTTGGCAGAAATCTGTATGGGAAAGTAGAAATGGTCATATCTTAAGATTAATCGGTTTAAGTGTTGGGGACCACACATCATGGGCTCTGTCACACATTGAGTGCCCTCGCACTCTCTGGACCACTCTATGGGAAATATATGGAGATCCCACTGAACCTCCATTCCCAGATAATCCCACTATAGACATGCTTCTCTCCCATGATAATGAGGATGATCCTTTGTATGACGATGATACTAAAGAGGAACTTAATTATTGGAAGAATCTTGATTGTCCTGATGATACAGTGACATCTCTTCTTGTTTCTCCTCTTTCTACACCTCCTATATTGGCAGCTATTCAATCTCCTTCACCTGCTATTTCAAAAGAGATTTTGGCTTCTCCGAAGGCTACTTCAGATTCTCTTTTGTAGGTTCACTCTTGTCCTCTTGATCAGCGAGATGTCATCCTTTCAGACATTCATCATTTGTTTGCAGAGTCTCTCCTCCTTGATCATGACGACAACATTGAGGACATATGTCTTCTCTTTTAGGACTCTTCTGTCCTTGCATCTGTTGTTGATTATGAGTTTTGTGTTGCTTCTTCGAAAGCTTCCAATGGCTTCTTGCAACAGGGCATCATGCATCTTCCAGACATAGCTACTTCGGATTCGTATATTGCAGACATATCATCCTTGTTTGTAGAGTCTTATATTGCAGATCTGGAGGATTACTTTGAGGACATTCCACTCCTCTTTGTTGACAGCCACATCAGTGCTATTCGCCCGCCATCTTCATCGCCTTTGCAACTTGCTCCATATCAGTCTTCACAAGATCTTGGATCGCCATCATCGCTTTTAGAGATGTGGACATGTGAGCAATTTTCAAAGGCGCACATCATCTGGATTTGGATTCCAGTATCACTCGTCTTATTGGATTGGCTTCTCCAATCACCAGTGGATCTTTTCCTTCCTAAGGGGAGAAATGTTGTTTGCAGGTAGTGGATCATATTATGTCTTCAGGCGTTCATCATTTGCACGGAAGCTCTTTCAATATGCGGGGATTCATATCTTCCTTTCTTATATTCTCTCTATATTTTTGGGGGGATTTTATATGTAAATGGGTACCTAAAATGGCCTTGATACCAAGACCCATCTTCATTGCCTCTACATGCCTTTTTCTCCTTAGTTAGGTTTAAGGGGGGGTTTTGTTCCCACAGGGTTTTTCCTCTTTCCTCTTTCCTCTCTTTAGGATTTTGTCTCCTTAGTTAGACTTAAGGGGGGGTGTTAGCGTAATTAACTATCTGAGACTACTATTAGATGCATGCAACTGCTGTTCAAAGCATGCAATCATCATACTGTTGTCAGATGCATGGAACCGTTGTTAAAGCATGCAATCGCCAGTTTCCAACTGCTCTTCATCAATTAACTCTTGCTAATTATAAGCTAACTAATGATTTCCCCTACCTTTTCTCCTTGGAGTCTTCTCCTACGGTGGGTATAAATCTGTAAATCTATGCATCATTTGAGTGTGAATGAGAATGAAATCAGATTGTGCAAATTTGTTCTTCTGTGCTTGATAAATTTATTTCCTAGATCTGCAAGGAATTCTACACTAATAACTCCATATCAGATTTTACGTCGAGCATCAATTTTTTATTTTTTTCCGGGAAGGTAGCCTTTAATTTATCGTATACGGTACGCTTTCCTTTGAACACGTTGACACTTCACAATATTTGAATAACTAGAGAGCTTTTGGGATTCGAATAACCAGAGAGCATTCTTATATTATACTAGAGGCGTGTGAAGCGAAAATACGCAAAAAAAAAATGGAAACTTTGCAATTCGCAAAAAGGTAAGTCTGCACCATTATGTAAGTTTGGTTTACTCTTAATTTATATTCCCATTCTCAGGTGTATTTCTATTTCAATTTTGGCTTCTACGAAAAGAAATATTTCAATCTGTTGGCCATATGCTCTGAGTTTTTTTTTAAGTCGCTGATTATGTCTTAAGCTCAAACAGAAAATCGAAGTCGAGCTGGAGCTCGACAGTGGAAGGCGTGAGCGTGGTCCTTGTACTTTTCCTTATCCCTACCTCGCGTTTCGTCAAGGCCCAGACAAACTTTATCTACAACCAATTCAATGCGTCGAGCCTCGAATTGTTTGGTAATGCTTCAGTGGAGTCCACTGCCATCTCCCTTAATCAACGATTTCAATACAGTATGGGCCGTGCTTTCTATCGACATCCTGTTCGTATGAAAGATCGTGACTCTCTGAATTCGACTTTCTCTTTCTGCACAACTTTTGTGTTTAGCATTGTTCCTTCTTCGGCTTCACAATCCGGGTTGGGACTGGTGTTTTTAATGACGTCCAACAGATCTCTAGAGGGAATTTTACCAGGTCCGTACCTTGGCTTGATTAGTAATATTTCAACTATGGGACAGGCCTCTAATCATATGTTTGCAGTTGAGTTCGACACATTAAAGAACTTGGAATTTAGGGATATCAACAACAATCATGTTGGTGTGGATCTCAACGACCTCTGGTCTGCAAACTCTACGCCTGCGGGCTACTGGATTAACAGCAGCCGATTCCAGGAATTGGATCTCGACAGCGGACATAATATTCAAGCTTGGATTGATTATGACCATTTTCAAAACGAGCTCAAAGTCACCATAGCGGAGGCTGGTCTTGATCGCCCAAAAAAAACCACTCTTATATATGAAAAATATATCCCTGTCCAGCATTCTAGAAGAAGAAATCTACGTTGGTTTCTCAGCAGCTACGGGAGTCATTTTTGAAGAGAATTACATCCTGGCCTGGAGCTTTAATACAAACGGAACGGCCCAGTCCCTGAATACATCCAATCTTGCATCCTTTATACACAGAAAATCCAAGAGCTCAAACTCCGGACTGATAGCTGGTATTAGCACAGATTGCGTCTTCCTCATCCTCCTGGTGATGGCAGCATCACTTGTGTGGTTGAAGAAACACCGGTACAGAGATCTTATCGAAGAATGGGAAATGGAGTATTGGGGTCACAGGTTTAAGTACAAAGACCTACATATTGCAACCAAGGGCTTTCGAGAGGAAGAACTTTTGGGTTCCGGAGGCTTCGATAAGGTTTACAGGGGAGTGCTTCCCACAAACGGCCTACAAGTAGCAGTGAAATGCATCCTTAGAGAAACCAATGAAGGTGTGAAGGAATTCATAGCAGAAATCTCCAGTTTTGGTCGCCTTCAACATCGAAATCTTGTTCAGATCAGACGGTTCTGCAGGCGGGAAAAGCAGCTATTCATAGTTTATGACTACATGCCAAATGGGAACCTAGACAAGCTGATATTTGGAAAGCCAAAGAAGGTGCTAGAGTGGGATCACAGGTACAGAATCCTCATGGATGTGGCTGCAGGTTTGTTGTATCTTCACGAAGAGTGCGAGCAATGCGTAGTGCACAGAGACATCAAGTCCAGTAACGTTTTGCTGGACTCGGAGATGAATGGAAAGCTAGGGGATTTTGGGCTTGCCCGTCTGTACGAGCATAATGAAAACTCACACACTACTCGTGTGGTAGGAACGTTGGGGTACATCGCACCAGAGCTCGTACACACAGAAAAGGCCAGCCCCGCCACAGATGTGTTCAGCTTTGGTATTTTTATGTTGGAGGTTGCATGCGGAAGAAGACCTGTCGATCTGTCACTTCAATCAGATCAAACAGTTATGGTGGACTGGGCGAGAGAGTTGCACGCCACAGGCAGTCTCATGGATGCAGCCGACCCAAGTCTTGGTGGGCAATATGATGAAGTTCAGATGGAAAGAGTGCTCAAAGTGGGGCTGATCTGTTCCAATTCTCACCCAGAAGGCAGGCTTGGCATGAGACAAGTTGTCCAAATACTTGAAGAAGAAGTTCCAATACCAGCTTTTGACTGTACGTTTTTTTTGGATAGGACTCCACCCAGCAGTACTTGGAACTCTCTTCCATATTACAGTCGCAGCACACATGCTTCCATTTCCCAATCCAACTCGCTTTCGGGCGGTGTTACCGTGTAAGTCGATCGATCGTTGCTACTGTATCCTTCTTGTTACTGTAGAATACTTCCGGATGCAAGTAATTTACAAAATACATAATTATTGCTCAGTATAGCTTTTAATGTTAGCATTTACTTGGAACTCGTTAGTTTTATAGCTCATATCATTATTTCTTATTGTAATCCAATCTGACACTTTATGCCTGGTTATTTTAACCCCATCAAAAGTGAAATTTATGTCGGAAAAATTATCAAATCAAAATATCTATTGTTCATGTTTGTCTATATTAATGACTTGAAAGAAGATGGCAATGATATTTGACAATGTATATAAAGTATTAGTTTTGTAGGAAATTTTATTCATAATCTTAAATATTCAATTATTAGTGATTTTAATAGTCAATTAAGCAGCGATTGTGTTATAGGAAAATTAATAAATTAGATATAAAATTGTTTAGAATATATGCATATAATAATATAAATATTAAAGAAAAAATAGAAAGTGAACTATAAATAATGACATTTTTATATGTCAAATCAAATATGTAAATAAAGATTTGATGAAATTATGAATGTTGAATACTAAATTAATAATAATATCAATTGTAATAAGACAAACATTAAATAAAAAAGGATAGGAGGAATGATGTAGAACCAACATTCTATGAAATGTTGTTCATTAGTTTGATGCATTTGACAACTACAAGACTTGGCATAATATATGCAGTGAATTTAATCTTTAGGTTCATGGAAACATCAAATGGTATACATTTACAAGCAAAACAAAAGAATCTTGAGATATGTGATCAAAACAATAAATTCATAGTATTTGATAAACTACATCTAAGATTTTGGTTTTGTTAGGTATATTGATAGCAATTGAACGTGTTAAATTAATGATAGAAAGACTAATTATGAATATATTTTATATTTTATATTTAGAATAATTGTTTGAACATCACAAAAACAATACACTATAACATTATCAATAAATAAAAAGTCCAATATGCTATTGTAACTTCAATAAAGAACAACCAAATTAAATTAAAAAATATCATAAAACTTTAAAATAAAATAAAAAATAAAAACATTTTATAATCAATAGAAAAACACAACACAACAACAATTGAGAGAAAAAGTATTAAAAAATAGCAAACAAAATATTTTGATTTCAAAAGTATTTATTTACCCTAACTTAAATATTAGGTTTCATTTCAATTTCCAAACAATTGAGTATCAATTTGACTAGGTAGTTAAAATCGTTTACTTCACTTGACTTTGGATGTAAATATTTAAATCTCCTCCTCCCCACATGTTAAACTCCTCTCTTTATCGGATGAAAACAAAAATCTTGTTGACTTCATGTGAGGGCTAAAAGCATTCCCCATGTAAGTAAAGACAGTTTTGGGTTGGAAAAGTAGTTTATGTTTTAATGAATTTGATGTATGTGACAACTATATGGCAACAACATTGTGATGAATGAAACCCATCCAAATAGTGCTATAGATAACAATAGCACTAGTATATACATATTATTTATTAATAATATTTATAAAAAATCTGAGATATATCAATTCTGCATGTCAGTTACATTTCTTTTATTTGCATGTTGGTTACATTTCTTTTATATGCATGTCAGTTACATTTATTTTATTTCTTTTATAATATATATAACTGTTGCCATGTAGGAGAACGTCAAAATAAACATAGCTTCAAAAAATGTACTTGCATCCTATGCTTTCATTGTAGAAGCCTCTTGGCTTAATTAGGAATGTCTAGAATCTCAAAAATAGGAGGGTCCATCAACGAGCCAACACTATTTGAACTCTTTTGGGGTTCTCATTAGAAGAACTAGCAAGGGGAGATGGAGGAGGAGGAGGAATTTCTAGGTTAGAATATTGGTTTTTAAAAGATAGAAACCTCCATTCTAAATGTGCTCAAAGCTATAAACATATTTATCAATTTTTCTAGTGTATTATAATAAAAAATATCTTTCTTAGATAAATCTTTTAATATCATGTATGTGAAGGTTTTCTTTAGAATAGTAATATTTGGCAAGCTAATTTCATTTTTCTCAAAAATATTAATTTCAAAAGATAAATTCAATTAATTTTACGATGTCGACCAAAATGGGATTATAGACATTGATCAATATTTTAAAATCAATGATAGGTTATTTTAGAACCATTAATTTTTATTTAATACTTTTCAACCATTTAGGATAATTGTTTTATTTAGATTTACAAAGAAACTTCACATTAGTTATAATATTTGTGTCTATTTTCATCATCTCCTAGACTTATTTCAATAATAAAGTATAGACACTGTCCTCTTTTCTTATAACTTGACAATCAATATCAATTGCCTTATTTTTGTCTAGAATATGCTCATACAAATTCATAGCTTCCTCAATATATTAAAGCATTAAGGGTAACATTTTCCACCAAGTTGTTTATTACTCTTATATAAACTTGATACTTACCAATCTTTTCAATGGTGTCTATTATTATTCCTTATAGAGACACATCAAATGAACTAGATGGTTGATCATGTGTTTATTGTGTAGAAGTATCAATGATAGATTTGATATAGGAAGTTAATACCTTTACCTAATCGTCTAGATTTTTGATAGATTCTTTTTATTTACCCAATATTTCAATTAGTTTTATAGCTAATACTTGGGTATTATGAATATGCCCCTCACAAGTAGATGGACCCAACTAAAATCTAGTGATACTAAAATAAATTTATATAAAATCAACCTCATTTTTTATCCACTACAAGTTTAACAAACTCTGTAGATTGATTTCTAGAAGAATATACTATCAAATAAGAAGTTGTGTGGACCTTCCTTCATTAGGGAGTAGTCTTTAACAATGTTGAAATTGCATCAAACCTTCGATAGACTACTTGGGCATGCTTTCTTTCCTTCCTTATATTGAATCTATGTACCAAGGAGAAGGAGATCATATTGTTTAGGTTTTAAAGTTATAAGAGGAAAAATATTTCTTGGGAAAAAATTGGAACTTATGTTCACTGGTGGTAAAGATGGAGGAGGAGAAGGTGGAGGAGTGGAATTTCAAGGAGGATTTGTGTGTGGTGAAGAGGAAGGAATATGCACTAACTATAACCAAATTCTTTAACATGAGCTACAGAAATACCCTCTTACTTTTGAGGGGAGCTTGCTTAATCCCAAACTTATTTCTTAGAAGTTGATATTCTTCTTCACATTATTTCAAGAAATCGACTCTTCTCTTGAGATCTTCCTCACTATAAGCTTCTATTATAGTTGATTTTGACCTTGTAGAATACATGGATGTAATAGATGATCTAGTGGAAGAAGTGAAAGAACATACAATATTAGAGAATAGATAACAAGCACAATGAACAAAAAACTATATGAAGTTGACCAACAATATTAGGAAAACCAGGTGTACATATAGGCATGGAGGCATGCCACCTCCATAAAATGAGGATAGGACTCTGCACTCATGGAGTGGTGGTGAGTTACCTACCTTAAAATTAGCTTGAGGTGTCGAAAGTGAGTTGACACCTCTAAGGAATCCTAACTACCTTAACACTTCACATGAGCAAGTGTCAACAGATGCCTAAGTAGTCTTAATGCCTATGTGTATGCACTTGTAAATTATGCAATAAATACACTAACAACCCATTAAGCATATGTTAGGTGGGCATAAAATAAATGGGTCTCGACTACTTTCCTGGTGAGGTACCCATGTACAATGTAAAATAAATGGGTCTCAATTATGAGGCATAATGAGGTACCCATGTATAATGCAATCTCTCAAAAATGGAGTAAAATAGAAAATCGAGTTGGAAAAAACTATCCTCCAAAAAGAGATGTAAGATGAGAAGAAGACTAGAAATCCCCCCAAAGATGATGTTTTTGTTGATGTAGACTGCATGCTAAGAAGAGATCATAGATTAATGAACTTTCTCTCAGTAAAGGGCTTAGTGAAAATGTTGGCAACCTACTCTGAAGACTGGGAAAAGACTAAGTTGATGATATTTCCATAAATCAACTCTCAAATATAATGTATATGAATCTCTATTTGTTTGAATTGTTGATGCTAGATTGAATTCTTACATATTTGAATAGTGTTGTGGTTATCACAATAGATGATTATGGGCTTCTTGAAAGGAATACCGAACTCAAAAAGAATTTCCTAAAGCCATATAGCCTCGGTAGTTGAGTTAACATCACCCCTAAACTAGATTCCTCTATGCATGATATATCAATAACATTCTTCGTCTTGCTAGACCAACTGATAGGGCCTAAATCAAGTGAAAAACTATACATGTAGTGGACTTGTGATGCTTAGTATCACCAACCCAATATAAATCTATTAAACCAACCAAGTTACCTAATGAACCAACTTTGTAATGAATCCCAAACTCAATAGTACCATGAAAGTAATGAAGGATCCAGGTACATGTAGGATCATGATGGGCCAAAAAGTGGCGATATGATGGGTATGTGTAGGGTATGTGGTTGATGACCTTTTTTTTACCAAAAATTGATGAAATGAAAATATTTTTTAAAGGATATTCTCAGCTTTCCACTAATATAATTTATGCTTTACTTTGAATTTAATCAATAATTATTACTCATTTTCTATTTGAATTATGACTAAAGTCCTAATTGAAAAGTTGATTGAAAAACATCTATAGCTTTCAAATGGTATCACATTTTTTTAATCCAAAACATGTGTTAGATTCTATGCTTCGCATACTATAGGATTAAAAAAAATAGAATTTCATGAAGTTTTGACCAAGTTAAGGTGGTCAAACATACAAGTTTTTATATTTTTTAAAAGTTGTAATAAAAAATTCATAATTAATTATTTACCTGGAAAAAAATTACAAAAAAATATGCATCTCTTTGGGACATGAGTCCTCTACTTATATCTAAAATATTATAAAAAAATATTATCATTTTATTGTGGGTAGGATGGTCAGACAGACACATACTTCTTATTTTTTCCTTAGAATCTAAGTACTATTGCATTGAAATTTCAAATTTTCATGAAATAGATTTCTTTTAAAATAAACCTAGTAGTTTAGAAACTAAACTCAATTTGCTATAGATTCTATTCTTACATATTTTTGAAATAATATAGATAACTTATTCAAATTTTTACGTCAAGTTTCTTAACTCTAATTTTTCTATATTCTTTGCCACTTAAGGGTCTATTTTTTCTATGATGATCCTGCACATACCCATCCTCTTAGCTACTTTCCAATGTATCTCATGAGGTTCTTGCATAAATCTCGAAACCATTCCAACTACAAATGCAATGTTTGGCCTGATATGAGTCAAGTATATAAGACTACCAACAAGTTTCCAATACAAATTAGCATCAACTAATGATGTAGTATAGGAAGTATCAAGATTGAATCTAGATAGAAAGGGGTCAGAGATGGTTTGCAACTAGTCAGGTGAAACCATCCAAGTAGATCAAGAGTATACTTAGGTTGTGTAAGATTGATCACTGAAGTAGACTGTGAAATCTCAGTGCCAAGGAAGTAGTGCAATAAACCCATGTCTATCATGTTAGATCTATCTTGAAGAGATAAATTCATTACTATAATAGAAAATGAAGTACTCCTACTAATCAAAAGATCATCAACATATAGAACCACTATCAAAAGTGAATTATCCTACCCCAATATAATAAACATTAGGATATGAACGAAATCTTGTGAAACCTGAATATAGGAGGTAGGAATCCATCTTGGCATACAAAATCCTAGGGGATTTTTTAAGGATATAGATAGATTTCCTAAGTATACAAACTAAATGGCTACTTTAATGGTTATACCAAATCCTCTTGAATGGCTACTTTAGTGTGAGTTTGTAGCAAGTTCATCCTCTCACTAAAGTGGGGGATTAATATGTTACAAAAAAGTGTATACCTTGCTTGACATGGGAATAATTGATGACAAATTGGACTTAATGAGGCCTTGATTTGGTGTTGTGAGGTGTTTTTCACATCCACACTAGGTCTTGGACCCTTGCAAATTGAATAAAATGAATCTAATGATGTCTTGTAAAGGTGTTGTAAAGTGTTGTAAAAGACATTCACACCTCTCTAGACTTAATGAACCTATTTTCCCCTAATACAACATTGTAAAAACTATTTAATTGCATCAATTTAGAAGGCTTATAAATTTAATTTGACTTTAATCTAGTGTTTTAATGTGTCCTACACATTCACATTGGATGTTGTGCCTTTCTAGGCTATGTGGACCTCATTTTAATATTGTAAAGTGTATTTAATCATAGTTTCACATTGAATTTTGTGTCCCAAGCCCTAATTGGCCCTTACATGATCATTAATAGGCCCTTATGGCCCCATATTATGCATCCCAAGGCTTGAATTTATCAAATACTTGATGAAATCAACATAAGAACTAAAATTCTTTACTCCCCAGCAATCCCACTAGGTTTTATATCTTACTCCATTTTTGAGAGATTACATTGTACATGGGTATGTCACCAGGCAAGTAGTTGTGACCCATTTCTTATATTCCCACCTAAGCTATGTTTAAGGGGATTATATTTACTGGTATACAAATAGGCTTTAAGCCTACTTAGGCATCCCTTAACACTTACTCATGCGAGGTGTTATGGTAGTTAGTAGTCTTTAGAGGTGTTGACTCACTTTCGATGCCTCATGCCACTTTTGAGGTATGTAACTTGCCAACACTCCATGAGTGAGGAGTCCTATCCTCATTTCATGGAGGTTGGGAGCCTCCTTCATGCCTATATATGTACCCTTCATTTTCCATATAGTTTTTTGTTCATTACGTTTGTTATCTATTCTCTATTATTGTAATTTCATTACTTCTTCCACTAGCTCATCTATTACATTCGTGCATTCTACAAGGTCAAAATAAACTACAATAGAAGCTTATAGTGAGGAATATCTCAAGATAAGTGTCAATTTTTTTGAAATAATGTGAAGAAGAATGCCAACTTCTAAGAAATAAATTGGCGGTTAAGCAAGATCACCTTCAAAAGTAAGAGGGTATTTCTTTAGCTCAAGTTAAAGAATAGCCATAGTTAGTTCACGTTCCTTCCTCTCCACCACCTTATCCTTCACAAAATTCCTCTTCACCACACACAAATCCTCCTTGCACTTCCACTCCTCCACCATCTTCTCCTCCATATTCACCACTAGTGAACAAAAGTTTCAATTTGGTCCCAAGAAATATTTTTCCTCTTATAACTTTAAAAGCCTAAACAATATCATCTCCTCCTTGGTACAAAGAGTCAATTTAAGTAAGAAAATGAAGCATTTTCAAGTAGTCTACAAATTTTTTGATGCAATTGCAATATTGTTAAAGACTACTCCCTAATGAAGGTCCACACAACTTCTTATTTGATAGTATATTCTTCTAGAAATCAATTTGTGGAGTTTGTTAAACTTGTAGTGGATAAAAATGAGGTTGATTTGACATAAATTAATTTTAGTATCACCAGAGTTTGAAATTAGGTCCATCTACTTGTGAGGGGAATATTCACAATACCCAAGTATTATCTATAAAACTAATTGAAATATTTGGTAAATAAAAAGAATCTAAGGAAAATCTAGAGGATTGGGAAAAGCTATTAACTTCCTATATCAAATCTATCATTGATATTTCTATAGAATAACTAAGTGATCTACCATCTCGTTCATCCACGTTAGATGCACAAGAAAATTGAGAGGGGGGGTGAATCAGATGTACATTAAAACATTCAATCCCTCATTAGCTTTCAAACCCTTATCAAAATTTAAACCCTTATTAAGCATTGGTGGAATGTAAACATGTGAAACAACAATGCAAACACAACCATACATAAGAGAACATCATATTTACATGTAAAACCCTAAGTAGGGTTAAAAAACAATGAGGGTTAACTCACATATATATTAATAACACTGAATATAATTAGGCTTATTGCCAAGGGCTCACTACTTAGAAAGGAAGAAAGGCTCACTATCATGTGGCTCACTGCTAAAAAGAAAGAAAAATGGAAGAAATTGTTATAGAGAGATTCACTATCTTAGAGAAATAGGAAAATTTCACCATTGCAACTTTGTACCATCTGTAACCTTTGGTTCACTTCCTCCAATAACTTCAAGCACACAAAAAATGTTAAACACCTTCTCACTACATCCTGAGTCATAGGAATTAAGCTCACACTCAAATCACCACACTTGTCACACATCTACAACAACTCACCTTGCATTTATACCATTCATGACCTAAATAGTCTTTATTAGGCCAGCCTTAATGAAATGTATGCACCTCAAATGTGCAACACCAAAATAGGTCGACACAAAAAAAATTTATGGTGGAAATAAGTGAAGTCAAACCAAACCTAGGGATAAATAGGATCAAAATATACGTCACCACACTACTCAACACATCCACAATCCATGAGGTACCTCCATAAATAGTGCTACCACACCAGGTCGGCCAAACTTGAACTAGCACTACAAGCAACTACATACATATTTCTCCAGGTCACGCAGACAACATAGAAACACTCCAAAAAATCCACACAACATCCTATAATATTCTAGCATCATCAGAATATTCTACAACATTGTTGCAACCACCTAAAACAAAGATTACTTTCATCCTATGCAATCAAACGCACTGCCACTAAACTTCAACACAAGAATTGAACTTGCGGAGAAACTCAACACCAAAAAACTCGAAGGGAAGGCAGATACAAACAATATAAGAACATTATCAGATCTAAAATACAAAAAACCTTACTACAAAGAAATGCAAGCAATCTCATTTCTCCCAGACAGCCTTCTACATAAATAGGCACACTTTCAAACACAACTTTCATTGTAGAACAATCTAGAACTTGATACCTTGGATATAGAACCTTTGAATTAATTTGATTAGATGCATGTCCAAACCACACAACCATATCTTCAACCATGAAGAAAATTAGAGCACAACAACGAACACACCTCTATCACATTGCACTCTTTTATCCAAATTTTCTCAAAAACACTTGGAAACCAAGTGAACTAGTTGCATCAACAACACCAACACAACACTACAATGTCTTCTCATCATGAATCCAACATCTATAATACTAGAAATATCCACATCTATAATATCTACTCAACACCACACTAGAGGTTGACATTAGTGACAACACTAAAGACAACATTGTGCAACAAACTTATAACTACTGTCATCAATGGCAACACTACAACAATCATCTTGACAATACTGGAGGTTGACATCAATGATAACACCAACAAAATAATTGCAATAGTTTGGTGTGCCTCTGTATGGAATAATATTAGACACCATTGAAAGGATTGGTAAGTATGAAGTTGATAGAAGAGCAACAAACAACTTGGTGGAAAATGTTACCGTTAATGCTTTAATATATTGAGGAAGTTGTGAATTTGTATCAACATATTATGGACAATAAAAAGGTAATTAATATTAATTGTCAACTTAGAAGAAAAGAGGACAATGTTTATACTTTATTATTGAAATAAGTCTAGGAGATGACAAAAATAGACACAAATATTACAACTAATTTGAAGTTTCTTAGTAAATCTAAAGAAAATGATTGTCCTAAATAGTTGAAAAGTATTAAATAAAAATTAATGGTTCTAAAATAATATGTCATTGATTTTAAAAGATTGATCAATTTCTATAATCCCATTTTGGTTGACATCATAAAATTAATTGAATATCTTTTGAAGTTAATATTTTTAAGAAAAATGAAATTAGCTTGTCAAATATTACTATTCTAAAGAAAACCTTGAAAGACATGATATCAAAAGATTTATCTATGGGTAAATAGACAAAGTTGAGTCCACGAAACATGAAAGTTTTTTCCTTGGACAAAAAATTGAAATTGGCATTGCAAAAATAGGATCCTAATTTTTAAATTGAGATCTCGTTTAGCTTCGGGATCCCAAGCCTAAATATAAAATGAGATCCCACTTTTAAAAATTGGGATCCTATTTCCTAAAGGATCCCAAACTAATGGACAAGGAATGAGATCCTAATTACTACGAAACAAGATCCTGAATTATAAAAATCGAGATCCCATTTTTAAAAATCAGGATCTCGTTTTCTAATGCTATTTATTAAAAAAAAAAAATAGAGTTCATTTTGCAGCTGGGATCCTGAGTACAGGCAACAACGACCTCCATAAAAAACTCCAGGTACCCACCCACGTCCCTTTTTTTAATTTTTCCATTTCTTATTGAAATTGTGAATAAAATAAGTGAATTTAGCATTTTTTAAATTTATTTCACATTTTGAGCATTTCTTTCCTGTTATAGTATAAATGAGTAATTATAGAAATAGATCAAAAAATGCAATGAAACCTAAATATTTTTTAATAGAAATGAAAAAATAATCTTGAATTGTGTTTTACAAACAAAATTTAGCTTTTGAAACCTAAATTGTTTGATTAAAGCAAAAAAAATGAATTTGAAAACCCTAATTGAAATGAAACACAAAAAATTGCATTTCAAAACCCTAGAAATTGAAATGAAATAAAAAATTTGCATTTAGAAACCCTAATCAAGCTTTTTGAAACCCTCAATTCAAATCAAACAAAAAAAATTGAATTTGAAAACCCTAGTTTGAACTGAAATGAAAAAATTGCATTAAAACCCTAATTGCTTAGAAATTGAAACCCTAAATTGAATTGGAACAAATTTTTTTTGTTAAAACCCTAAATTGAAATCGAACAAATCATTTTGATTTTGAAAACTAGGTAATTTTGAGCTAAAAAAAAATCATTTGCATTGCTTAAATGTTTTAAATTTTATTTGCATTGTATGGATAAAACAATATGTTAAACTTTAGTTTCAATGTTAAATTATAATTAGATTAGAAAAAAATATGTTAAAGAATAGTTAAAATTCATAAATTTTATTAATGTTTGTTTGCAAATTTAGTTAGCAGATTTATAAATCCAAGCACGTACAATCGATTCCAGTTGGCACTAACTTACAAGTCTAAATTATTCCAAGGGTCACCCAAACTTCACCCTAAATTTGCTAAACCCTAAACCCTGAACTGTAAAATCTAAACCCTCAACACTAAAGCATTTGAATTTTGTCTTAGGACCTTAAAATGAAATTTGGTTGCCTTAAAAAACCCTCTGTTGTCACCATCTAGTAGAGATTTTTGTAATGTTTTCACTTATTTGAACACATAATATAAAACCTTTTGGTTTCTACAAGTTTATGAAGAGTGGATGATCACTCTCTATGACACTTAGACATGATCAATAGGGATCTAAATCATTGGAAGAAAACTTTATTCTATTATATCCACAAGATAGGAGAGTGCGAGTGAGAGTGCTATGGATAAAGTTTCTTTCATTGGACATACCTAAAATTATGTAGGTTCAATGTCAAGAATGGGTCTATTTGGTAAATTTATGAAAACTATAATGAATATCTAAAATACCATAAAAGTATAATTATAGCAATTCCAATTGGAAACACTTGGGTATATATCATATGAAATTTAAATCTAGTAAGATGTCTATTATATCTAGGAGAGTTGATAATACATGGAAAGAGGTTTGTATGGGAATATATGTATTAAGAAACACATACCATGACCTCTATATAATTTTTAAGATGTGATCCTAGATAATAATCCACCCATCCTCAAGCATAATGGATTCTTTAGCAATTAAGGGAGATTCAATAACCATAAAATTACCTATATTTTGATACTATATAGATTTATGTGGAAGGATAGAAATGCATCAATAAGGAGACCAAGATGGAACCATTTAACACCTAAGCTACACCTATTACATGGGAAAGGGAGGAGGTACATGATGATAGGTTGGAGGAACTAGGATATTATTACAATAGAGAGAGGAGGATGATTCATATTATGCTCCTATAAATAAGAGGTCAATTGAGAAGATTAAAAGAACTAGATAATAACAAAGGAAATAATTATATAGAGGGAGTGAGTGGGACTGTTGGAAATATACAAGGAGAGAGGTGAAGATCCCAACACCTACATAGAGTCCTACATGAAATACACCAATCTAGGCACTTCCTAGAAGGATCAAGATCCATGTGAGTAGCCTCTTTTTATTTTTGTATCTTCTACATATGTATATTTATTCCTTTATTATGTGATTAAAATTATGTATGATATAACTTATTAATAAGTGATTACAAGTATAATTATTAAAATATTTCATATTTGTTTTGATATCCTCTAATGTAGGAGGCAATTTTAACTTGTTTTGATAGATGTATGTTATTTTTGTGATATATGTATAGATTGGTTCATTTTTAACATGATACCTTTTTTATTAGAGGGGTAAACACTTTTGACATAGAGCTATGAACCAATGAGGTCACAGTATGACTAAATTTGGATCTCACTAGACATCTAAATCCCCTTAATCCATCCTATCACCCTAAATTGTAAATCAATTTCTTAAGGGGTCCCAATATGAAATTTCTTAAGGGGATCAAAGAAGTTCTTAAAATTTGGTGAAGTTTCCCAAGGGAACCAAATTTAACAATAATAAGACCGTACAAGATTATAATATGAATGAGATTTCATGATCTAGGTTGGTCAGTTGAAACAAGAGTAGATCTCAATCAACTATTCCACAAGAAAATGTTCTTCACTAACTTGCAAGTTCATTATATTCCAAGGGGCACCAAAAATTCACCCTAAGTTCTGTAAACCCTAAACCCTAAACTCTAAAATCTAAACCCTAAACACTAAACCATTCATTTTGTCCTACCTGACCTTAAAGTGAAATTTGGTTGTCTTAGGAAAATCCACCAAATTTCATCCCCTTATTCCATGTAATTTTGTCATAGGATCTTACTACATAGATCCCCTTAAGTTATCCTATTACCCTAAACCCTAAACTCTAAACCCTAAACCATAAAGCCATCATTTTTTCTTAGGCTCTTAATGAAATTTGGTTGCCTTAGGAAACTCCACCAAATTTCATTCCCTTATGCCATGTAATTTTGTCCTAAGATCTTACTAAATGTATAGATCCCCTTAAGCTATCATATTACCCTAAACCCTAAAGTCTAAAGTCTAAACCCTAAATCCTAAAGCCATCATTTTTTCTTTAAAGGTTCTTAATGAAATTTGGTTTCCTTGGGAAACTTCACCAAATTTTATTCACTTGAGCCATGTCATTTCTCCTAGGACCTCACTAGGTAGTGAGGATCCCCTTAAGCCATCCTGTCACCCTAAATCGTAATTCAATTTCTTAAGGGGTCCCAATATGACATTTCTTAATGGGATCAAAAAGTTCTTAAAATTTGGTGCTCAAAGTTGCCCAAGGAAACCAAATTTAACAATAATAAGATCATGCAAGATTATATAATATTAATAGTTAATTGTATTTTCATTCAAGTAACATGTTCCTTAGACATAAATGAGGCTTACATATTTTATCATTTGTACTCAATTATTTAAGGTCATTTATATTGAATGGTTTAAAGGTATTTCCTAAACATGTATCTTGAAATTACAAATCTAATTCAGGTTCACTCATATCTTAAAGATCACATGGATCCATTCAATAATATTCGCAATCCACCTCCATGCCATCCATCTGTAATGCCTCGCCGTGTGAACCCCAAAGGACAACAAACACCGCACTTTTTTTTTTTTGAAAGCGAAACATTGCATACGATGGATATGTACATACATTACATGAAAACAATTATGCAATTACAAAGTCATTCACATCCTCTAGGGTACACGAAACGGTCATTACAAATCATAAACTTTTATCAAACGAAAGTGAATTAACAATTAAGATTACACAACAATGGCATACAACTATTAATGATCAAAAGAGAGGAAAATGATACATCATTTTATTACAATTCAATTCATATATCTAATATACAACATTCAATTCATAGATCTAATATACAATTGTGGAGCATATTTCCACAGTTAAAACACATCATGAATACAATGATACATTACATAATGCTTCCCTTATATCAATGGGAAAAGTACATCAAATACAAGAGTAATTACATCAATGAAGCATAAGGTACAAGGCGAAGATCGGTCTTCAACCAAGAGAAGCTCTGGTAACTCTGTGTTTGCTTCAACATGAACACAAACTGGGAACCCAATTGGGTGCATAACACATTCCACCTGACCATGTGGGCCCGAAGGTCCACCCCCTGTGCTAGGAGGTGACAAGAAATAATCCACATCCAAACAAGGTCAAGCAAAAAAGGCTAACTCAACAATGACATAAAATAACATCAAACAAGTACAACAATGCTTATTTAGGAAACTCTTCCAAATAGCTTCAAAACAAGACTCACAACAACAAGGGTGTAGAAATCCACAAAACAAATCCATGTGCGAGGCATGAACCATCTCGCTCATAGTCATAATTAAAGAAAAACAAACCATAGAATAAAGTACACCCATGAGAACTTAAAATAGGAATACGATCAAAGGAACACAAGGTTTATACATGGAAAGAAGCAACACAAAACTTGTTTCCCATCGCCTCTGGAAGCCTAACAACATACCACCCATGACTATCCGAAAAGGGAGTAGCTTAAGTATTATGGGTTCCCGACCTATCCAAAACATGTCTAGACATAAAAATTACCTCAAAAGCGAATTAAACCAAGAGGAAAATATGATCAATCATGAATCCAATAGCATGCTTAAAGGAATCATTTCCAAGGAGTATTCAAAATAAAATAAAATAAATAACTATCTAACATGTTCAAGTTCGACTATTAAAGGGCTTTGATACTAATGTCTCAACTGTATTTCATTTGCTAATATCCCTTTTAATTGCAAGTAAGGTATTATTCCTAAAGAACGATAACCATTGATTACATTCTATTGGCCATATTTGTAACTAACTTTAATTGTTAGTAAACTTGTAATTAAGTCTAATTTAAATTTTAAAAGCCCTTGTATTTGAGAATAATTCTAGTTTTAAATACATTGAAAATAAATTGAATTTTAAATGATTCTAGTTTAATCTTAAATAATTATAATTTTAAAATAGATTACTGTATACAGTAACTTACAAATAATTTAGAATTCTATGGAACCGCATTCTTATTTCTCTAGGTCATAATATATACATATTTATTTATTAACTAACATATATCAATAACGCTCTTTTAAAAATACAAATAAATGACAACTCCAAACTTAAATTCTAATAAATGGACAAACACAGTTATACGCACTATACAATCCAATATGTATAAATCTATGTACACAATTCCTATTACTCAGAACTGACCATCCACTAATGATGTCTTATAAATATAAATATCTATTTATATAGACGGAAAACGACACATCTCTAATACAATCGCTTGGCATGTGAGTTGAAACATCAGAAATGAAATTCACTAATTCTTAAATGCAGATCGGTCACTCATACACAGCCATATGCTTCTCAAATTATAACACATGCATAGCTGGTGCACAGGGGTGTAAATATGTGTCGGTGTGATTGCGGCTACATGCACATGTGTGACCTATGCATCATAGTATTACATAGATAAATATAGCTACCCTGGTAAAAATGTATGCAAACTATAGTAATTTTAATTACTAGATTAAAATTAAAATAAAGTTTTCTCATGCCCATTAGGGTGAATTTGAATTGTTTACCTACAGGAAAGGAGACCCAAACATGAACTGATTATTTTCATCATAAATATGTATCTTTGACTAAGGAGAGGATATGTGACGCCAAAGAAAAGTTGAGGGATATGATTAATGTTTATTTTAATGATATTTCGCCCCAATGTTGGGCATATGCATTCTTTCAAGCCCTAACTCTTGTTTGTTTGAAGCCGCAGGAATAGCAAGGTGAAGTTATATAAGTCTATTTTAACATCATTATTTTCACACATTAAAATATCTAGTCTTTTTCTTCGTTGCACGATGACCATTAAATAACATTTATTCTTTTCTCATAAAAGGACTAATCTGTTGAGCAGCACCCAGTTTATATATTTATTTATTTATTATTTTTGTTTTGTGAAAGACTGTCATTAAACGTAAGTTTATTTTCAGGAGCAGAAACTGCGATAAAATACAGGGGGGTTATCTAAACCTTTAAACTTCCTATTATTTTCAAGTGTTGCGGCTGAGACAGGTTGCCAGAGGAACAAAGAGAACGATTTAAACCTCTACAACATTCTATTTTCCAGTACTGCAGACGTGACAGATTGCCAATGGAAACAGGAAGGTTATTTAAATCTCTGCAACATTCTATGCTCCAGTGTTGCGGCTGTGACAGGTTGACGGAATTGTGATGGCTGGTATGTTTTTTTTAATTTACCACCGGGGTTTCAGAATTTGCAATTGCAGACTGGAAACTCCCAAAACACAAAATTATTCATCGCTCCTTGTTGACACTATGGTTGTTAAGGATAAAGGGCCTGAAAATGCGACTGGGTTAGCTCCAAAGTATACACTGATGCTGCATACTCATTGAGCGGTTGGGACAGGTTGACAATGAAATCGGGAAGATTAATTATACCTCTACAACATTCTATTTCTAGTGCTGCAGAGGAGACGGGTTGCCAAAAGAATTAGGAGGGCTATTTACGCCTCCACAGTCTTCTGTGTTCTAGTGTTGCTGCTGAGACAGCTTGCGAATGGTCTCAGGGAGATTATTTGCAGTTGCAGACTGGTAACCCCAAAACACAAGAATTATTCATCGCTCCTTGCTGACACTGTGGTTGCTAAGGATAAAGGGCCTAAAAATGCAACTAGGGTTAGCTCCAAGTTATACTCTGATGTTGCATACTTATTTAACAACGATGATGAAGGTGAGGCAGTGAAACAGAAAACCCAAGGCCTAGGTAAATGGAGTAGAATCAGGCACCTCCAAGGAAACCTTACGATCTGAAAATCTGGAGATGGCTTAAAGAAGAGCAGCGCCGACAATACCAAGCATAGCTTGCATGGCAAAAGAATGAGGAGACTGCAAGAAGATTGGCTACAGGGGCGTAGGTACAAGAGATAGACTTATTGAAAAGGCTTTAGAAATTTCAAGGAAATTGCATTTGTCAGGTTTAAAGCCAAATTCTGAAACCTTGGCTAAAACCATCCATGCCCATGCCAAAATGGGAAATTTGGAGAAGTATGGACATCCTTCGAAGCCTAAAGGATAGAGAAACTTCGTCAGATATTCTAGTTACAACTGACAAACTACCCTAATAAACATGGATGCCAAAAGTGGACGAAATGACAAGGCACATGATTTGTTCACAGAATGCTAGAAAGGGCTATCATCTAAGGACTGCAATTTTCATTTTAATAAACATGCTCTAGAATCAACGTAGGAGCCTTATTTACAGGCAGCAGTCACCAAATTGGAGAAAATGAAAGGTAATACCATAAAGGAAGAGTTTGGAGGAGCTAATACCGCAGCAAGCATCCCCTCTGCCTTTGCCCAACTGAAAACTTCGCTCTCAGATCTTGAAGTTGTAAGTACCCTGGTAGCAATGTACGCCAAAAGAAATGGGAGACACAGACAGGGCACGCGAGCTGTTTGATAGCATGCCTCTCCGTAACCTTTTCTTCCCATCCCCCCGCTGTCTTTTTTATCCCAAAACGCTTTAGAGACCTTCCAACGTTGTAAATGCATGCCACCCTCCATGGTAAACTAGGCACGTTAACTATTTGACAGAGTGCCCCAGAAACGTGGCAAACCTGCAAACCTTCCCCAAGCTGCCTGATGTCTTCTCCAAAACTAGTGTTCTCACCATTATTTCATTTTATTCCATCCTCCCAAAAAGAAAAATACGCTATCCTTTGCTTTAAAAGAGATCTCACATCGACAGAGAATAATATACATATCACTATGCAACTAAAAGGGATTGATGATACCCAAATAGATTATCTCTCGAATTTGAGCTTTGAACAAGGATCTTGCCTAAGAATTTGTTTTCTTAGATAAAGACAATAGAACTGTACGAACCTTTAAATACAATTTTAGGTTGAACTATCAATAACTTATTGGCTCAAGGAGCATGTCAAGTTGATTGGTTCCTCATAGAATAACTAATCTAGGGGAGATGAACATCTAATTTATTTATTTTCTATTACTTGCACTTTTTTAAATTTCTTAGATTATTTAAGCTTGAATGTTATTTGTTTATTTACCTCACTTATGAAATTGATATTTTATTGTATACAACTGAAGGTTGATCATTTTTTATTTTATTTTATTTTATTTTATTTTATCTTAATTTTTGTTATTATTTTCATAGTCATAAATGTATTTTCTTATTCGCGTACCCCTTTAATAATTCTTCATCATGGCCGTTATTTATTAAAGTAAATAATAGTGACATATTATATTGCCATACTTCATGATTACTATGCAGATTTGAATTTAGTGTTAACACAATTCACAATATTTATGTTCATTTTCAATAATATGTAAAATCAATGGTTTTCATTCAAACCATTCAAATAATTTAAACCATTTAAGGGATATAAATTGTTGTAAATATTGATACCAATAATATATAAGATATACCTATTATTAGGAATGGATAGATAGTGTTATAAGGTCTATAATGCTATAAATGTATATGATAATAATATCAACATCACTTTCCCACCTATTAAACTCTATGTCAAAGTTCAGTTATATATATATATATATATATATATTATATAAAACTCCTTGCATTATTAACCATATTCCAAAATAAAATCTTAACTGGAGACTATACAAAGTAGTGTATATATATTATAAAACTCCTTGCATTATTAACCATATTCCAAAATAAAATCTTAACTGGAGACTATACAAAGTAGTGTATATATATATATATATATATATATATATATATATATATAATGCCAAGCAAATGAAAATGGAAGTATTGAAAATTCAATCGATGTATCAACCAAACATTTAAATTCTTTAATATAGTCAACACAATAATATAAAAGGAACACATCAATTAATCAATTGACTTGTACGGAAAAAGGGAAACAAGACCTCACAAATCGCAAATAAACAACTCACTTGCACGTTACGAAGGGCTATTAGCGGAGAGGCACTACACCATATCCACCACCTTCACCTCCACCTCCACCTCCACCCACTCCACCTTGTAACCCCCCACCTCCAACACCTAAAATAGATGAACATGCTAGTTTGCAAGCATAAATCAATGCCAATGTTAGAACCATCCAAGATCAAATCAACATTATTCAAAATGAAGAATGTGTCGCTTCTCTTGTGAGGATGTTTGCATCTAGGATGCAAACCCTTGTTGATGCTGTCAAGGCTATGGATGAGATCTTAGATGAGCATTGCCAATGGCTAGAGGAGAGGAGAACTTCTTATTCTGAAAAGGAAAACACAAAGAAATGAAGAGATGCAGTAGAGAGCCACAATAGTTTCTAAATTAATACAATGATCTTAAATAGTTAAATGAATTTATGAATTTGGTGAACGATGAATATTTTGTGTGATGAATTTATAAATTTGGTTGGATGGATATTTTTAGTGATATGAATTTATGATTTTGGTTCTAGATGGATATTTTTAGTGACATGGATTTATGAATATGGTGGAATTTATGAATTTATAATGAACAATATATAATAGTATATATTTTATGACTATCTACTAGATCATGATTTCTTCTGTTGAAGAATTGTAATATATATATATATATATATATATATATATATATATATATATATATATATATATATATATATATATATATATATATATATCTATGTGTGTGTGTGTGTTAGACATAAAATGAGCTTTTGTGAATGTTTCAAGTTTAATTTTGAATTTTGTATGGACATGCTCAAGTTAAATCAATGTATATATATGTGCATTTCAATTAAATATATGATCTTAATATATATGTTGCTCATCCTATTTCAATTAAATATATGATCTTAATATATGTATGCACATCCTATTTTGTATGATTTAATGCAGGTGCACATTTATATCTCATATCTTGGATGATTTTAACATTGATGATATCATCAATCCACCACCTCAACCACAGCCACATCCACCTCTCCATCCCCCTCCACCTCCACCTCCCCCTCACCTCCCCCTCCACCTAATATGCCACATCTAGCACCTATCACATTTGACGAGGCTCACTTGCTAGCATGTATAAATTACCAAGTTGCACCCTTACAAAATCAAATCAATGCTATGCAGAGTCAAGCATTGATTCCACCACATGTGAGACATTTTGCATCTACGACATTGTTGATGCCATTAGGATGATCGATTATGATCTTGATAGGCATTGACGAGAGAGAGAAAAAATGAGACAATTTTATTCTGACGGTCTCTCATACAAACAAATATTAGACCTTAAAATAATGAAAGCCCATCTAGCGCCCTACTTTCTTGACCCCATTACTCGACAACCCATTCCACCCAACAAATCTAGAATATCCATGAGGTGGTGCATACATCCATAGATGACTGCACATTTTTGGGATTAATGGTATATGGTTTTTGATAGTCCCCCACATGCTAACTGGGAGTGCCCATTGTATTTTTTGAGAAAATTGTATGTAGAGTTTGTTCTGGGGAAAAAGCACAATTATTTTGATTTTAGATCATTTCAGGGTGTTGGTGGCAGCATACCACAATAGAGGTTAGGGGCAAGGGTTGATCCCATATGCCTTGTGCATGCACAACCCCTTGTTTTTTCTCCTGGCCCTCCCATTCCTGCATCTATACATCATTGAGCTTTGGTCTCAACATTAGGTTCCTTTGTACACTTGTAGGAGACCTTAATCAGCATGCTTCTGCGATAGCAGGTGGGGAGCATAGAGATGATGATGATGGAGGATTTTTTTATGGAGTTGGTTTGAGTACTACTCTAGGAGTGTCGAGACACGTCCCCATATATGTACTAGTTGTCATCAAGTATGCTATGGACCTGATTAGGCCACACCTAGTTCAGGTGGACGAGGAGATTCTGGTGGTTCATCTAATTACATCAATTCATTTGTAGAGTTTCTTACAACAGACCATCACCCTAGGACATGTGACACAAGTATAAATATGCATCTATGTACGTTCATTTTATAAGAATTTTGATGGATGTATATATCAAAGAAAAGTTTGCAATACATTTTAACAATCAAATTGTTTGGTGTACAGATGACACTAACGATGGGGCAATCATCTATTCCACGAGTACATACATCGACACTAGTCGTACTTGGAAACCCTTATGGGGTATTTTGATTTCAATTTTTTAAATTATATATGAAATCATAAATTTAACTTGAGTTTTAAATTTATAATTGAATCACATATATGTTTGAAATATTTATGTTGGTTTAGGCGAGTCAATCGACATCCATGTTGATTCCTCCTGAGGGATTGTCAACCACTCCACTATCAGGTGTCATAGATCAGGGGCAGGTACATTCATATTGTAAATTTGTTTAAAGTTTACTTTAGTATAGTTACAATTTTATGAATTTTGAATTCACTAGATATATGAAATACATGCATGTACACTTGTAAATATTATAAGCGTTAAATGTCTATGTACATGTATGTCTAGGTTGATACCACAATGAGAATGGGCATCGGGAAAACATTTGATGTTGCAACTATTCATGAGGCCACTGATTTCCAGGTTGTTTAAAAACTTTCTACACAAAATGTGCAAACTTGAATATATATATATTAACCTAGTTCAATTGTACATGCTTTAATTTTGATCTTGTAGGAATTTATTAGTGCAAGTTTCAGCCCTGACCCAAATATAGTTACACCACTAGGAGGACATGCAGAGCAAGCTCCAGATCAAATGGTAATTTAATTTTTTTATTATATTCAAAGTCAATTAAAAATTACATATTCTGAATATACCTTAAATTTTAAATTTTAAATTGAATATATACATAATATGAGATTTGTTACATATTCTTTTTCTTTTATAGCATGAGACACATCTTGTAATTGAGAATGTACAGATAGGTCCTAGAGAAGAGCCTGGTGCACAACCTCAGAATATGGTACAATTACAATATGGGTGTGTGCAAGAAGTTGAGTCCACTTTTTGGCCAAAAAGTGGAAGTGTTTTCCCTGATTTTCAATATTTCACATATTTGACCTTAAAATTTGAAGCACTTAGAGATGAAATCTTTAAAAAAGTCACTAATCATAAAATGTAGTGCTTGGAGTCTAGTTTCCAAATATGTAATTTATTTCAATACCCAGATTGTACAAATTGAGTTTCAATAGGCATTTAAAAAAACCACTGTTTAAAAGTCATTTTTTTAACCATACCATGCACATGTACGACATCCATATTTTGACTTAAATTATCTTATTTTTCTAAATCCTTTTGGGAAAAGTTTTATGACTCACTAAACATTGCTCTTGATATTTTTTTGTAATTTTTTATTGAATATTTTTTTTTTGTTAATTTTTTATTAGGCAGATTTGTCGTTTTGAAAAATCGTCATGTACGACATGCATAAGATGACCTAAACTTATCATTTTTGATTTTTTTTTCAAATTGAAAAGAATTGTCTGAAGTTTGCTCTCATGCAATCTATTTGTCAAATGTTATGTTGATCAAAAGTTATTAAAATAGTAAAAACTCGATATTTAAAGTTTATGGACCAATTTTATTAGAAATTAATTGAAAAATAGAAAAAATAATTCAATTGCAAAACAAATTACATATTTAGAATCTGCATTGTTTGATCTAAAATGGGTTTTCATTTTGTCAAAAATTTTTTGAAAAAAGGTCATCAGCCATATGTCCAAAGTCGATATTTTTCTTTGACATTGTTAGGGCCTTCAATTTGCAGGTCAAACCAAGTTGAAGGCTTAGGTTTGGACTTCCAAAGCTTTTCCCAAACCGAAAACCTTGGCAAAAACCCGCCCACAATGCAAAACAAAATTCAAATTTAAAAAAACGGGATCCCGACATAAAATCCAGATCCCATGACATTAAACGGATCTCAGGCTATAATCGATCCCGCTTCTATTTCAATTGCCAGTGTGAGGAATCTGGATCTCATTGCCTTCACAACGGGCTCCCACACTCATTCTAGTGGAATCCGATCCCGGACATAGAGTGGATCCTGCTTATAAACTGATCCCGCTAGCAATCGTGATCCCGGCGATATGTTTTATCCCGCTTTATAGACTCCGGGATCCCATGATAATATTTAAAATATCAGGTAATAATTATCAAGTCTGCAACTTTGCATCTTCACATGTACGGCCGAGAGCACTAAAAATCAATTATTTTTCATAAGTTATTGTATTTACAGGTGGACAATTTGATTTCTGGTTGATTTTATCAAAGGGAGCATCATCTACACCATTTTTGAAGTGAAATTTGCAATATGGATTGAATTTTTCAAAGGAAGCATGAAGAAAACAATTTTTAAAGTGGAATTGTGGTAGTTTTCTTTTTTTTTTAGGAACACAAGAGGAAGAATTTTTCCATAATAGGTATTCAACTTCCAATTTGGATTCAATATTTTGAAGTATTTCACTATTAAAATTCATTTGTGCTTGAGAATTTTATAATTATGGGAGATAAATTTCGTAATAAGAGAAGAAAGACATTGACTCCTCAAAAAGTTGAAGCAAATAAAGAAAAAGAGAGACAAAGACAAAAAGAAAGAAGAATGAGAATAAAATCAATGAACGATGGTGGAGCAACCAATTCAACAACTATTGAAGATGAAAACATTGAAGATACCATGGTTGTAGATGAAGCTAATTTGCAAGGAGTCAATTGGAGAAGAATATGATTATACAAACAAGTCCTACTATGTCTTCAAATCCCTCTTTGAATGCTATGGAGAATGTTTCAATATACACAAATCCAGGTACGTCTTCAAATCCACATGTTAGTGAAATGGTAAATTTGTTTGTAGAAGATTTACAAGATGCTTGATATAATGATGTTGACATTGACTATATTCAAAGAGATGAAACTTTATAGAATTTATATTTCTAAACAAAGAAAAAAATCTTTGTATTGCAAATGAAAATCAAAATGATCATTTTCTTGAAAATGAAAACAAAACCTATATTTTTATGAAAAATGAAATGAAAAAATGAAAACCAAGTTATGTTGATGAAAATGAAATGAGAACCGCTTTTGTTAATGAAATGAAGATGAAAATGAAAATGAAAACGCTTTGTTGATGAAAATGAAATGAAAATGAAAAACTCGCTTTTGTTGATGTGAGAAAATGAAGAAAATCTAGATCGTGATGTTGAATTTAATGAAAAATACTTTTTAAAATTGGAAGTGGTGTTTTCGATAATCTTGCTGATCAAATTTCTTGGAGGCAAATAAGAACACATGCAAATAGAATATACACCTAATTCTTTTATCGTAAAAAAATTGCATTTCAATGTCAACTAATGATGCAATTGATGAGAATGCAAAAAATGAGGAAAGTAATGAAAAGGTTAGGCTTTTATGTTAAACCAAAAAGAAAAGATCAATCATTAAAACATGCTATGTCTACTGTTGCTAGTGCCATTCAATCTATTGGAAAAAATAGTCGATCTAAAGATAAAAACGCAGCAAGAAGAGCTATAACTACTACTATAGTCAATAAAACAACTTTAAATAAAATAATG
>VDFB02125778.1:51740-99502 GCA_007258455.2 Sequoia sempervirens
ATTATTTTGTTTGACAACTTATAAATTAGTGTTAGATGAACTATTATTTATAGTATTTATTAATGCTTTTATTCTCTAGTCTTCTATGGTATTGTTAGGGTTAGGATTAGAATTTTAATTAGAATTAGAATTGAACCCTAATTCTAACTCTAATACTAATTGAACCCTAACCCTAACCGTTATTAGAACCCAACCCTTATTGAACCCTTAACCTGTCCTAAAATTAATCCTATCCCTAAGCCTTGTTGTATCTGACCCTAATTGAAACCTAACCCTAACTCTAGTTGTGTCCTAATCCTAACCTTTACCCAAAGTTTTATCCTATAACCCTAACCTTAATTCATAGAGAAAATTTTGTGGGTCATATTTCTATTTCATATGTACATAATTTATGTGATATTCTTTTTTTTTTCTTTTTATTGACACATGGAGGCAAGACTTTTATTCATTTTTCATACACACTACACACAATCATGATATTCTAAATGGAAACAATAGTGAAATTAATTTTCCTTTGGATTGAGAACCATGTCATCATTTTAAAATTTATCATGTGTGTACCTCATTATTCATCACCTAATGGTTACAGTTGTTTTACATATACACATTCTTATGTTATCATAATTTTATGTGAGTATTCTATTTTTTCTTATTATTATTGACACATGGAGGCAAGACTTTTATTCATTTTCATACACTACACACAATCATGATATTCTAAATGGAAACAATGATGAAATTAATTTTCCTTTGGATTGAGCTCCATATTCATCATTTTAAAGGAATTTATCATGTGTGTGTACACTCATTATTCATCACCTAATGGATTTTCTAATCGTTTTACATATACACATTCTCATATTTATCATAATTTATGTGATATTCTATTTTTTTCTTCTTGTTATTGACACATGGAGGCAAGAATTTTATTCATTTTTCATACACTACACACAATCATGATATTCTAAATGGGGGAAACAATGATGAAATTAATTTTCCTTTGGATTGAGCTCCATATTCATCATTTTTAAAATTTATCATGTGTGTACACTACATATTCATCACCTAATGGTTACAATCGTTTTACATACACACATTCTCATGTTATCATAATTTATATTTTTTCTAATGATTACCTCTTTCCTTAATTTTTAGTAGGAACACTTTTTTTTTTTTTTTTGAGAAACTAATGGTGTCATTTTATAAATATGTACATTAGCTAATTATATCAATACCTTGTTAGATTTTTTCACTATAAAGAATTTTATTTGCTTAAGAGTTTAGAGCAATGACTTTATTTGTCAATCTAGTTAAGGAAAAATTAAAGAATAAAATAACAAAGAATGGTGATATCCATGATATTCACAAGGTATAGGAATTCCAAGTGCACCAACAATGAGGTAAAATTCAATTTATAGAACTAAATAAGTAGGTAAATCCACATAAATTTTCTCTCATAAAATTAAAATTAATACATTAGAAGAAAAATATCTTGTTCATTGAAAAGAAGATTAAACCTAAAATTATTCTACAATTATGAAGTCTTCACTAAATTTCACATTAATGTCCTATATTAATGTCTTGACTATGAACATAAAATGCATAAATGTACATGTGTAAATTAAAATTTCAAACAATAATAAAGTCCATAATTTATGTAACATATTAAGTGCATGAAACTAATATATTAAGCACACATGAAATAAAGTCCAACACAGTACATGATAAACAAGAAATATAAAACACATAAAATCACATGTTTGTAGGTCATGTACTATCTCTATAATCAAGAGACCTCTTCACACCATGCGGACTATGTGGATGACCTGAAACACTTTGTACATAAGAGAAAGATGAAATTAGATGTAAGACAATAAAAAATGATTTAATGACAATTTCGACATAATCCATCATAAAATTAAATTACCCATATCTACATTTTGGATGCTTTCACAGTGCTTTGAAGGAAACCTCTAAATTCTCTAAATCGGTCTACATAAACAAGACAAAGAAATTCGAAATTAGATGTACAACTCTACAATTATTATTTTTTTATTCAATTTAATTCAGAATTTATCATATTTTAATTACATACCATATTCTGAGGTTGTGCACTAGGCTCTTCTCGAGGACCTGTCTGTACATGCTCAACTACAGGATGTGTCTCATGCTATAAAAGAAAAAGAATATGTGAAAATATCATATTAATATGTATATATTCAATTTAAAATTTATAATTCACTTTAAATATAATAAAAAAATTAAATTACCATTTGATCTGAAACCTGCTCTACATGTCCTCCTGGTGGTGTAACTATGTTTGGGTTAGGGCTGAAAGTTGTACTAACAAAGTCCTACAAGATCAAAATTAAAGCATGTACAATTCAATTAGGTTAATATATACATATATATTCAAGTTTGCACTTTTTTGTAGAAAGTTTTGTAAACAACCTGGAAATCAGTGGCCTCACGAGTAACTGCAACATCAAATGTTTTCCCAATGCCCATTCTTATTTGTGGTATCAACCTAGACATACATGTACATAGACATTTAAGCTTATAATGACACAAGCATTACAGCCATTTCATATATCTGAGTGATTCAAAACCATAAAATTGTAACTATACTAATGTAAACTTTAAATGTAAATTTACAATATGAATGTACCTGCCCATGATCTATGTTGCTCGATAGTGGAGGAGTGCTTGACAATCCCTCAGGAGGAATTGATGTGGATGCTGATTGACTCACCTAAACCAACATGAATATTTGAAACATATATGTGATTCAATTATAAATTTAAAACTCAAGTTAAAATAATTTATGATTTCATATATAATTTTAAAAATTGAAATCAAAATACCCCATAGGGGTTGCCAAGTATGACCGGTGTCAATATATGTACTCGTGGTATAGATGATTTCCCTTGCATTGAAAGTGTCATCTGTACACCCAAAAAATTGATTGTTAAAATGTATTGCAAACTTTTCTTTGATATATACAACCATAAAAATTATTATAAAATGAGTTCGTACATCTAGATGCATATTTATACAGTAATAAGTAATTGTCCCTCGGGGTGATGTTACTCTGAGGAACTCTACAAATGAGAAGGCGATGTGGCGGATGAACCACGAGTCTCAGTGCACACGAACTAGGTGTAGCACGATCAGGTCCATAACTTACATGATGACAACTAGTACATATATGGGGGCCGAGTCTAGGCCTCACAGGCGTGTGGTGGCTCCATAAAAAACTCCTCCATCATCATCATCGTCTCTATGCTCCCCACTTTCGTTATCCTTGAGCGTCTTGATCAAGGTCTCCTACTTGAGTGTACTAAGGGAACCCTAATGTTGAGACCAGAGCTTGATGATGAATAGGTGCAGGAATGGGAGGACCAGGAGCAACAACAAGGGTTGTGCATGCACGGGGCTGGGGATCAACCCTTGCCCCTAATCTCTATTGTGGCATGCCGCCACCAACACCCTAAAATGATCTAAAATCAAAATAATTGGGCTTTTTCCCCAAAACAAACTCTACATACAGTTTTCTCAAAAAATACAATGGGCACTCCCAATTAGCATGTGGGGGACTATCAAAAACCATATACCATTGATCCCAAAAATGTGCAATCATCTGCGGATGTATGCACCACCTCATGGATATTCTAGATTTGTTGGGTGGAATGGGTTGTCGAGGTAACGGGGTCAAGAAAGTAGGGGGCTAGATGGGATTTCGTTATTTTAAGGTCTAATATTTGTTTGTAAGAGAGACCATCGGAATAAAATTGTCTCATTTGTTCTCTCTCTCATCGATGCCTATCAAGATTAGAATCGATCATCCTGATGGAATCAACAATGTTTTGCATTACAGATGCAAAACGTCTCACATGTGGAGCAATCAATGCTTGACTCTGCATAGCATTGATTTGTGTTTGTAAGTATGTGACTTGATCATTTATTCTTGCTCTCAAGCGAGCCTCATCAGATGCCATAGGTGCTGGAGGTGGCATATGAGGGGGAGGGGGAGGGGAGGTGGAGGTGGAGGTGGAGGGGGGAGGGAGGCGGATGGCTCTCAGGTGGTGGATTGATGATATCATCAATGTTAAAATCATCCATGATATATGCTTGATATAATGTGCACCTACATTTTAAATCATACAAAATAGTCCATGTGCATACAAAAATTAAGATCATATATTTAATTGAAATAGGATGAGCAACATATATATTAAAGCTCATATATTTAATTGAAATGCACATATATATACATTGATTGTTCAACTCAAGAGCATGTCCATACAAAATTAAAATTAAATGTATGTACATGTACATTTAAAAAAAAATATGATGCATAATTTGCATCGCGTACAAATCATTAAACTAAACTATACATACATACATATACAAATTTCAAAATTTAAGAACTATTATACAAATTTTTAATACATGCACATACATACTAAACAATAAACTTGAAACATTCACAAAATCTCATTTTTATGTCTAACACACACACACACACACACATATATATATATATATATTATAATTTTTCAGCAGGAGAAATCATGATCTAGTAGATAGTCATAAAATATATACTATTATATACTATTCATTATAAGTTCATAAATTCCACCAACTTCACAAATCCATGTCACTAAAAATATCCATATAGAACCAAAATCATAAATTCATGTCACTAAAAATATCTATTTGGAACCAAATTTATAAATTCATCACACAAAATATCCATCATTCACCAAATGTATAAATTCATAACTATTTAAGATCATTGTTTTAATTTATAAACTATTATGGCTCTCTATTGCATAGATATTCATTTCTTTGTGTTTTCCTTTTCAAAATTAGGAGTTCTCCTCTCCTCTAGCCATTGTCGATGCTCATCTACGATCCCATCCATAGCCCTGACAGCATCAACAAGGGTTTGCATCCTAGATGCAAACATCCTCACAGGAGGTGCGACACATTCTTCATTTTGAATAATGTTGATTTGATCTTGGATGGTTCTAGCAGAAGCATTGATTTGTGCTTGCAAATGAGCATGCTCATTGATTTCAGGTGGTGGAGGTGGGGGGTTACGAGGTGGAGTGGGCAGAGGTGGAGGTGAAGGTGTTGGAGATGGATGGTGTGGAGGTGGATTGTGAATATTATTGAATGGATCCATGTGATCTTTAAGATATGAGTGAACCTGCATTAGATTTGTAATTTCAAGATGTAAGATACATGTTTAGGAAATACCTTTAAACCATTCAATATAAATGGCCTTAAATAATTGAATACAAATGATAAAATTATATGTAAGCCTCATTTATATGTCTAAGGCACATGTTATTTGAATGAAAATATAATTAACTATTGATATTGTATAATCTTGCAGGATCTTATTATTGTTAAATTTGGTTGGGCCTTGGGCAACTTTGATCACCAAATTTTAAGAACTTCTTTGATCCTTAAGAAATGTCATATTGGAACCCCTTAAGAAAATTGAATTACGATTTAGGGTGACAGGATGGCTTAAGGGGATTTACGTCTAGTGAGGTCCTAGGAGAAAATGGCATGGCTCAAAATGAATAAAATTTGGTGAAGTTTCCCAAGGCAACCAAATTTCATTAAGAGCCTTTAAAGAAAAAATGATGGCTTTAGGGTTTAGGGTTTAGACTTTAGAGTTTAGGGTTTAAGGTAATATGATAGCTTAAGGGGATCTACATGCTACAAGATCCTAGGAAACAATTACATGGCATAAGGTAATGAAATTTGGTGGAGTTGCCTAAGACAACCAAATTTCATTAAGAGCCTAAGAAAAAATGATGGCTTTAGGGTTTACGGTTTAGACTTTAGAGTTTATTATTTAATTAGCTAAAATCCCCAAATCCTAACTTTTAATCAACCATTAAGGGGATAATCATGTCACATCCATAGCTTAAAATTAAAATAATTCCAAATCACCAATCCAAACTCAAACTAATGTAACTTACTTCCACTTCATCAAATCTAAAATGAAATTAATAATCTATCCTAGCCATCAAATCAATTAGACTAATCATAGCCATTCATTTCCAACTACCTTCAATCCAAATTCAAATTAGCATTCAATTATTCCCATCTACCTAATCAAGTCAACACAAGCCCTCCATCAACCCAACCACCTACATTTAATTCTCTCTTCCCTCTCAAATTCAAATTCAAAAATTCTCTCATGAAATTCTAGTCCTCGATTCCAAAAAAACCTAGTCCTCCATTCCTTTCCCCTCAACTCTATAAAATAATGACATCCCCAAATGTTTCCATATGATAAAATTTGTATGTATATGTTATCACATTAGAGAACCAAAGAGCAACATCAACACATACATTTAGAGCCATAAAAGAATGTTATGGAACATATTATGCTTCTCTAATCTTTCATTATTTTATTTACCTTTCATTAGAAGTAGAGTATTGAGTTTGCACTTGCATTCTTGGTCTAGAATTTCTCTTCTACACTAAGTACAAAAATATAATATTGGATAGCTTAGTATATATTTCTCTTCTAATATATATTCCCTAGTTCTCCTTATCCATATTTGAGTATCTTAGCATATGTGTAACATGACATGTTAATAATATATCTCATATAAATGTAGGGATGTGTCGCTAATGTCATCTTCAAACATATTTAACCAATAGGAGATACTATAAGGTATCTAATATAACTATACAACCTATACAGGTATGACATATGGCGACCTTTGGCTTTTTTTTGATATGTCAAGGGTAGTTTTGCAAAGATTAGTTTCTAGTGCTTTTGTGAGTTTTCACCACTTGTACTTATTAAGCTACACTTTTGGGTTTTCAACCTAATAGGGATAAACCTAGTAGATTTTTTAGCTTTCCAGCCTAATGGAGATAAATCAAACCACAATTTTTGGTTTTTAGTTGCACCTATCAAGTTATTTGTTAGCTATTAAATTTACAAACATTCTAGGATTATAAGTCTACTATAAAATTTGATGTAAAATAGATTACACATTGAGCCCTATAATTTAATTACAACAATGAATAAATATAGCAACATTTAGTAGACATAATGAAAATCAAGCCATGATAGTAATATAGAGATAATATACAATGTTTAATATAGATAAGTTAAAGAATCATTTTAAAAATATATATCTATATATTCACATCATTTTTGTTTTTTCTTTAGATTTCAAATATATCCACCAATCCTCCTTATCTTACATTAACATAAACTCAAAAAACATAGTGGACATGTACACACATATAAAACTACATTAAAATAGTGTTAGATCTTACAATTTTTCAAGGCTTATTTCATCCTCTTAGACGATCACTCTTACTAAATCATTGGCATAAATTAGATGCACACAATGGCACATTAAAGGTTTATTCCTCATGTTGGATTCCCTATTTTATATAACTATATCTTTATTATCTAATTTAAATATATCTAAGCACAAATTTCTTTTATGTAACACATTGATAATTTCAACTCATTATAAAAACCAAATACAAATTTAAAGGGGGTACACTATATTTATAAATAAGAATTTAAATACCATCCCAATCTCCATGGTGTGTCACTTGTTCACTAAAAAGCCCTTACATAAATCATCTACTTAGGTCAATCTTATCTAGATTTTTCTTAAATATTAATATTCATAAAATATGGCACAAAGCATATTGATGCATTTCTATCCTTCCACATAAATCTATATAGTATCAAAATATAGGTAATTTTATGGTTAAATTGAATCTCTCTTAATTGCTAAATAATCCATTATGATTGAGGATGGGTGGATTATTATCTAGGATCACATCTTAAAAATCCTATAGAGGTCATGTGGTATGTTTTTCTTAATACATATATTCCCATACAAACCTCTTTCCATGTATTATCAACTCGCCTATATGATAGACACCTTCCTAGATTTAAATTTCATACGATATATATGTACCCAAGTGTTTCCAATTGGAATTGCTATAATTATACTTTTATGGCATTCTAGATATTCAAAATAGTTTTCATAAATCTACCAAATAGACCCATTCTTGACATTGAACCTACATAATTTTAGGTATGTCTAATGAAAGATTAGGGTCTAGGGTTCATAAATTTCAAATGCTTTAGTGTTATGGGTTTAGATTTTACAGTTTAGGGTCTAGGGTTTAGCAAACTTAGGGTGAAGTTTGGGTGGCCCTTGGCATAATTTAGAGTTGCAAGTTAGTGTCAATTGGAATTGATTGTACGTGTTTAGATTTACGAATTTGTTAACTAAATTTGCAAACAAACATCAAGATAAACTTTATGAATTTTAACCATTCTTTAACATATTGATTTCTAATCTAATTATAATTTAAAATTGAAACTAAAGTTTAATATATATCATTTTTTCCATACAAAGCAAATAAAATTTAAAACATTTAAGCAATGTGAATGATTTTTTGTTCGATTCAATTTAGGGTTTTAACATTAAAAATTTGTTCCAATTCAATTTAGGGTTTGTTTTAAACAATTAGGGTTTTTAATGAAATTTTTTCGTTTCAATTCAAACTAGGGTTTTCAAATTCAATTTTTTTCGTTTGATTTGAATTCAGGGTTTCAAAAAGCTCGATTTGGATTTGTAAATGCGATGTTTTTATTTCATTTCGATTTCTAGGGTTTTGAAATGCAATTTTTTTTGTTTTGTTTCAATTAGGGTTTTCAAAATCAATTTTTTTTGGGTTTAATCGAACAATTTAAGATTTAAAAGTTAAATTTTGTTTCTAAAACACAATTCAAGGTTTTTTTTTTCATTTTTATTAAAAAACATTTAAGTTTCATTGCAAGTTTTCGTCTATTTTGACAATTATTGAATTCTACTATAACAATTAAAAAAATGATTAAAACATGACATAAATTAAAAAAAATACATGCTAAATTAACGTATTTCTTTTAAAATTTCAATTCAAACTAAAAAAATGCAAAGAAACGGGTTTAGGTGGGTACCTGTAGCTGGTCGTGGGCTCGCTGTCGCCAACAATCACTTGGGATCCCGTTCGCAGAGCAGTGAAAACTGTTCTTTTTAAAAAAATAAATAACAGTATAAAACGGGATCCCGATTTATACAACTCGGGATCCCGTTATTGATAAATCGGGATCCCGTATTTTATAAATCGGGATCCCGTTTCTTATAAATCGGGATCCCTTTCTACGTCCATTGCTTTGGAGTCCGACGGGAAACGGGATCCCGATTTTTAAAAAGCGGGATCCCGTTTGATCTCAGGCTCGGGATCCCGAACCATAACGGGATCCTGATTTTTAAAAATCGGGATCCCGTTTGTTCGATGCCGATTTCAATTTTTTGCCTAAGGCAAAAAACTTCCACGTTTCGTGGACTCAACTTTGTGCACCTACCCATATGATAAATTATAAATTAAATTGAGTCAAAAAAAATATAATTGTAGAGTTGTACATCTAATTTCAAATTTCTTTGTCTTGTTTATGCAGATTGATTTAGAGAATTTAGAGGTTGCTTCAGGTGCACTAGAGTATCCAGATGCAGATATGATGGTAATTTAATTTTATGATGGATTATAAATTAAATTGTCATTAAATCATTTTTCATTGTCTTACATCTAATTTCATCTTTCTCTTGTACAGAGTGTTTCAGGTCATCTGCATAGTCTGCATGGTCTGAAGAGGTCTCTTGATTATAGAGAAAGTACATGACCTAGAAACATGTGATTTTATGTGTTATAGTTGTTTATTTCATGGACTATATTTTTGGTTTCTCATGTACTCTGTTGGACTTTATATTTCATGTCTCAAGTACTTAGTTGGACTTTATTTCATGTGCTTAATATATTGGTTTCATCCACTTAATATGTTACATAAATTATGGACTTTATTATTGTTTTAAATTTTAATTTACACATGTACATTTATGCATTTTATGTTCATAGTCAAGACATTAATATAGGACATTAATGTGAAATTTAGTGATCTCATACATGATATACATGATATGTACATTCAATAATTAGATATAATTACTCAATGAACTTATTCAATTCACGTCAATCAATAATCAGTCAATAAATCATAATTTACAAACAAAAGCAATCTATTTATATACCAAAAAGGATAAAATTTTAAGAAATAAACAATACCATAGAAGATTAGAGAATAAAAGCATTAATAAATTCTATAAATAATAACATCTAACACTAATTTATAAGTTGTCAAAACAAATAATGACATCCCATACTAATTTATAAGCTATCAAAACAAATAATGGCATTCGATACTAATTTATAATCTGTCAAAACAAATAATGGCATCAAATACTAATCTATAAGCTATCAAAACAAATAATAGCATCCAACACTAATTATAGGTTGTCTTAAGGAGTCGTAATATGACGTCTTAAGGGGATCAAAGAAGAATATAATTGAGTATAAATATTAAGTGATATTAACAAGTATTATAAGTTTTAGGGTGAGTCATCATAACACATCTTAAGGGGATGTATGAAGGGGTCATAATACGTCTTAAGGGGATTTCTTAAGGGGTCTTAAGGGGATGTCTAAAGGGGTCATAATAGAATTTCTTAAGGGGATGTCTTAAGGGGATTTCTTAAGGGGTCATAATATGTCTAAAGGGGATGTCTTAAGGGATCATAATAGAATGTGTGTGAACCCCAATCCTAATACCTATAAGACAATAAGAACAAACACATTAAATTGTCAATTGCAAGAAAGAACAAGGATTCCCCATGTAATCCATTAACATAGCTCAAATTAGGAAAAATGATGAAGAACACAATGAAAACAACAAAATAAAGATTAAATCCTAATTAAGCTAGCAAAATCATGATCCCATGGGGGAATTGGTGCCAATTTGATGTGAAAATTGGCCCTTTCCCAATTCCTATGATGCAAGATTAATGTATGTTGATGAATGTTGATAAGTGATCTACTTTGTTGATACTTGATGAGTGCTCCAATGGAAAAACCTGCATAACCTAGCTATGATTCAATGATGGTGGATGGAATTTGATAGATATTTGAACATGGTAACTTTGCATAATTTGTGGATAATCAAATGAGGAGATGAGTTCTTCATTTATAGATGAGATTGAAGGATGAATGTCCAAAATTGAGCAATGTGGGACTAACATTCAACCAATGGCAAGATGCCACTTATCAATCTATGAGTGGATGGAGGATGTGCAAGTTTTGAGGATTGTGCCTGTTAATAAATATTTAACTAGCTCCCTTCGGGTGCATTTTTTCCTCTATGTGTCGGCTCGTGCATCGCAAAGTCAGCTCGACCTTTTATCTAGGTTATGCTCTGTCGTGCCACATGTCTACTCCCTGCAACCCCAAGTCTCTGCATTCCTTCGCATTCCAGGAAACTCCGCTATGCTTCCACGTGTTGCAACTGCGGGATACTTTTGGTCATGCTTTCTTACTGCCTCATCGAGCCTCGAAAAGCTGCCACGAAGCCCTCATTCCTAAAAAAAAATTGGTGGGCCCCACAGTTGCTATCTGCGGTGTACACTTGCTATGTGTCCACTATTCGCAAATATTTCTGCATAGAGATGAAGTAGCAACCGTGGGTAGTGAAATGCTGCCATGCGTCTCTTTTGTGCCCGGCTGGTAGTTGTTCCCTCCACTCTTGGTGAAATGCTCCGCCTGTTTGACACATGTAGCATTAACGCAAGTCCTCAACAGCGAAAGGAAAAGGTTCATACGGGCAGCAAAACGCTGCCACGTTCCTAGCCAGTGGATCTCATAGCCGGGTGATGGACTAGATGAACCGAATGATGTTATTGGCCAATGTGTGTCATAATCATTCACACAGGAGGGTGACACTTGTCTGATCGGGCCTTTTCAAGACCACCTCCATCATTTTCAGAAGACGCACCTGTGCCTGGAATGACTGGATGCTTTGTTCCAGATCGATTCTGTTGTAACGGCCTTGGGAATATTCTAATTCCTGCATCATTACTAGGGGATTGCGAAATCTTTTTTGTTGCTGCTCTCTGAAGCGGTGGGGGTTTTTCCCTGCTATATAAACTTTTCTCTATTGAGAGAAAAGGGTCCAGAATTTGAAGGAAAATGTTGGTTTTAGTAAGAGATGCCAAGCCTTTATTGTTGTTTTATGTTATTGCAAAAACTCTCAGACTGTGCCAATTGTTTGGCCTTTCTATTTTTTATGCTATTTGATCAAACTATAAACTATGCTTTTTATTGTCTGAAAATTTCATTTAAGAACTTCTATATATGTTGAATGCAAGTTTGTTGACCTAGACCATGTCTAATGGCTCTTCTTGGCAGTAGGAATGAGTGCAATATTATTTTATATCAATGAATAGATTGTCTATGCTATAATCTTAAGTTTCTGATGTTCTGGAACACTACAACACCATTCAGGCCCTTAGATCTATGATTTATCGTGCCTATCATTAAGTCTTGGCGCTTCGCCTTAGGTTAGACTTTATTTTATTATATTCATTTCCTTTTCCCTTTCAAACCCCCATTATAGAAGAAGTCAACTTCTCTAAAAACCCGGAGGTCACTCAGTTTAGCGCAAAAGGTCCCCCATAAACTAAGTTTCCCATAAGACATTGTTACCTCATCAAATTTTGGCATCAACAATTTGTTTCTTTTTCAGGCACGCCCAGTTGGACCGAGCTTAAATGAAATTGCATTTTAGAAGGGTGTGAGCCATTGGCCTGTAACTAGATCCCAAACCACAAGCAACCCCAGATTAATAGTACCCCCACTAGGAACAGTGCAAGTCACAAACTAGTTGGTAAACGTTCCATTCCCACTACCCGTTCCTCTCACCATGTTGTCGGCCGCTAACAGGAATTACGTGGCATGGGATGCCAGAAGTCCCCTAGTAGCCCCGATAGCACCCGCTGTCTAGGACGCTATCCCAGTTTCAGTCCTAAAAGTTATACCCAAATTTACCAGAGATGGCTGAAGAACACCAGCAGAACATTTACAGGATGTGGTAGATGTGTGTCCGGTACATGAGATTACATTGTAGAATGTAGCTCTAAGGCTTCTTGCCGCATCTTTTACAGGAAAATCATTGGATTAGTATTGAATATTGTCACCTAATACTATTCGGACTTGGGACGAGCTCGGAGATCCATTCTATAAGAGGTTCTCAAACGACAGAGATCGTTCTTCATTATATTATCAACTATCTGTCATAAAACGAGCCCCCCAGGAGGCTCTGACGGGCTTTGATGCCCAATTTCACACAAATTGGCAGAGGAATCTTGTTACTATATGCCCGACTCCCGAGTTGGTGTTTATATTTTATCTAAAGTCCATCAATTCTGACATTTTCATGATGATCAAGTCTTTAGGAGGAGCTACTCTACCAGATTCTTACGACGTCACTATCAAAGTCGAGAATCATTTAATATACTTTAGAAAATTGCCTCCTCGACCTATTATGTCGATATTCCCTAAAATATTGATCCCCGTGCAAGAGGTGGCGTCAACTAGCGTGCCCGCAACTGCACAGTCAATGTACACATATGCGACAACCCCACAAAATTTAGCCTCTACATCAGGTTCTTCCAAGGATGAAATAAGCAACCTCAAAGAGATGTTGTGAACCATGGCGAATGATATAACCACTCTTAAACAGAACCAATCAACACCTTCGAAGCCTGCATATCAAAACTATCAAGGCGGGCAGTCTTCATATTAGCAAAATCAGTAGCAGGGCGCACCCCCACTAATCCACCAGCTCTGACCGCAAACCAAATGGTGTGGGTGTCGACTCCGCTAACAAGCACGTCGCCAAGCTCGAGTATGGAATTAACCATAGGGCAGAACAACCTTATTGATGACATCAATCCATGGTGCTTCCCTTGTAGTGATGTGTATATGCTTTGGAACTGTCCGCATGGGAACTTACAACAAAAGGTGGAAGAGCAACGTAGCTAAGGCGTTGCAATAGAACATGGAGGTTATAGATATGCCTCATCACAAATGGAGAGTGCAGTTCTTACTGCACAAATACAAGGAATGTTTTTAGAACAAGAATCTGATATTGCTCCTTATCACACACTTTTCTCCTGGATGGAGGAAGAAGAAACGGTGTTTGCTAATGATGCATTCATATCCAAAACATCGCAAGTGAAATCTGATTATAACACGCGCTCAAATAGGAGATTCACCGGCGAGTCAATTGTTTCACATCCAGTCATCCTACAACTCAAAAGTGTTTTTGATCAGACTCTTGGCACTTCAACTGTCCCATCACCATCTCAACCATGAAAGGAAATTATTATAGCAAGACCAAGGAGTAGAAACCTCTGAGCTTGTCACCTTTTAATGTGGTAGAACAATTGAAAAAATCATCTACTAATGTGTCTCTATGGGACATTCTAGATATCCCAGAGCAAAAGACGCTATTACAGAAGGCGCTTCAAGAAGAGGTCAACCGAACACCAACAAATCAGTTTTCCAGTATAGAGGTTGTCAACCAAATACCGCTAGCTAAAGTTCTTATAAACAATACAAAGGAATCCCCTATTGAGGTTAGAGAGAAGTTAAAACCCCAACCCTTCTTCTTGACTCTCATTATAGGAAAGAAGTTATTGCACAATGCTATGATTGATTCTGGCGCTAGTACCACGCTTATGCCTAAACAGATAGCCGAAGCTTTAGGACTCAACTATGAACCTATGAAATGAGGGGTAATGCAGCTTGATGGGAACAAAGTTGAAACCGTAGGTTTCATCAAAGTGCTTCCTTTAACTCTATTTGTTTGTCCTAGTATCACAGTGCCGCAAGACACTATGATCATAGATGTTCCTCCTATGTTTGGTCTCTGTCTATCCCAAGAATTTACTTCAAAGGTGGGCGGATACCTGTCCTTGCATTGGTCACATCTAATACTCAGAACTAAGCATGGCACAAAAATGAAGATATAATCAAAGTCTGTGTTTTGAACATGTAGTGGATGAAACCTTGATCAATTTTGAAGTCGTGCATACCTCTATCACCAAGCAAGAAATGTATTGCGTTGAATTACTGGAGGAAGAAAAGGTGAGCAGAGACCAGAATGACAAAGAAGATGCTCTGTTGAGTGAAAAAATGGACAATGATCCTTTCAAAAATTATCATGCTATAGGATTGGGCACCTATGTAATTTATGATGAAGACCAAGTGCTTCCAAAGGTCGCCAAAGAGTCTGAAGGTAGCCAAACAAGCAAGCTATGGACACTATTCTTTGATGGGGCAAGAAGCAAAGTGGGTGTTAGAGAGGGGATATATCTAATATCCCCACAAAATAAAAATTGTTAAGGTCTTTCCATTTCCATTTCGCCTGCTCAAACAATGAGGTTGAATATGAAGGATTAGTTCAAGGTTTAAGCCTTACAAAACGAATGGGCATAAAAAAATTAATGGTTTTCAGAGATTCAGAACTAGTGGTCAACCAAGTCCGAGGAATTTCCGCATGAGATCCTATCGGCACCGAGTCTGGGACCTGGTTGACGGTTTTGAAGCCTTCAACATCCAGACTATTCCCCAAGGAACAAATAGTGATGCAGATCGCATGGCCGTGATCGGTGCCTAGTTTGATCCTACCTCCGACCTTGTACATAACGAACATTCAGTACGAGTACTAGTCCGACTGGAAATTCTTGACAACGATCAGAGTTGGAAAGTTTTTGAAAGTGATGAACATATCGCCTTGTTCATCCAACAGTCAGGGGAATTTTTTGATCAGCTTCAACCAAAGATTGTCGAAGCTTATGAAGGACAAATTATGCAGCTCAAATCTAACAAGCTTCCAAAAGGATTGATTACTCTAAAAAAAAAATTGATTGTGATGATGCAAGAAACGATAAACGAAAGTTTGTAGTAGACACAAGTGATTATGTGAACCTTTGGTTCGCATATGGCAAGAATCTTCGAGTCGGGAAAAATGTCCCGCACCATGATAAAGAAAGACTCATCAGTTTTTGCGAAAAGTATGGAGTAGTGGCCTGGTCCTATGATGATCTGGAGGGGTATGATCCTGATATCATTCAGCACACTATTGAACTAACAAAAGGTGCAAAACCAATCTGACAAAAATAGAGGTCAGTCAACCCTAAAATTGAAGCACTAATGGCGCAAGAGCTAACTAAGATCATTGAGTCGCACATTGTCTTCCCAATCAAGCATAGTACTTGGGTATCCAATCTGATCCTGGTTCGAAAGAAGAATGGAGATATCTATTTGTGTGTGGACTTTCAATACCTAAACAGATCATCCCAAAAAGACCATTATCCACTGCCTTCAATGGAGTCGATCCTACAAACGGTTGCAGGATCGGAAATGTTTTTTCTGTTGGATGGTTTCTCCGGCTACAATCAGATTTGAGTTAAGGAGGAAGATCAACACAAAACTATGCTCACCACAAAGTGGGAAACATTTTCATATGCTAAAATTCCCTTTGGTTTATCTAATGCAGGGGCAACATTCCAGCGGGCGATAAACATCGCATTCACAGAACTAATCAATAAGTTTATTCTAATTTATTTGGATGATCTTACTATATTTTCTAAATCTAAGGATGATCATTTTGATCACTTAGAAATAGTTTTTCAAAAGTTTCAAGAGTTTGGGGTTTCCCTAAATCCGAAGAAATGTGTATTCAGAGTACCGCAAGGCAAGCTGTTAGGACACGTGGTGTTTAAAGAAGGAATTTCAATCGACCCCGAACGAGTAAAAGCTATCAAGGAACTCCCTCTTTCGGTGAATAAGAAAGGTGTTCAATATTTCTTGGGAAAGGTAAATTTTGTTAGCAAGTTTGTTTCTGACTTTGCGGGAATAATTAAGCAGATCACCCTGATGCTTAAAAAGGATCAAGCATTCAAATGGACGACCGAAGCTCGGGGTTCCTTTGAAAAGGTTAAGGAAGCTATTTCCACAGCCTCAGTACTAGTTAATCTAGATTTATCTAAGGATTTTATAATGTATGCATTCAGTAGCAAGTCCAGTATCGCTACTGTCCTAACCCAAAAGGATGATGAAGGAAAGGGGGAACATCCAGTAGCATTCTACTCCCGAACCCTGAAGGAATATGAGGTGAATTATAATTTCGTCGAAAGGAAGGCCTTTACAATAGTGAAGGGATTTAAAAAGTTCTGCCATCTAATTTCTTGCAACAAGGTGCTTGTGTATGTCGCACATTCTAGTGTGCGCGAATATATCATGGAAGGGGAGATCAGAGAAAAAAGAGCTAATTGGATCACCAAGATCCTGGAATATGACATTGAGGTCAAACCTACTAAAACTATTAGAGGAAGAGGATTGTGCGAATACATGGCACAGAACAAGGAGATACCTACCGTAGAGGAGCAACCAGAGCTCGTCTTGATAAATGAACCAGAATCAGAGGGTTGTTGGCTGACTAATAGGATGAGGTTCATGCAAATAGGAAAGTATCTGCTAGGTCTCTCACCCCAAAAAAGGAGATATTACTGGCTACAAAATTGTGGATATACACTAGTAGAAGGAGTCATTTTCAAAAGGAATTCCAATGGTCTTCTCCTGTGATGCGTTACTTTAGAGCAAGCAAAGAGGATCCTCGATGCGTTTCACAATAGCACTACAGGCGAACACTACTCTACTAAGACCACTGCCATTAAAATCATGCGTGTCGGTTACTACTGGCCTACACTGTTTAATGACTCCCACTCTTTGGTAAAATTTTGCAAAAAATTGAGTTCTTTACTGATAGAAGGAAGAATTTTGCAATGTCTCTCAAACCCATAGTGGCAGACGAACTATTTGTGCAATGGGGCCTGGACTTCATCGAGATGATTAACCTAGCATCTAGTGTCAGACATAAGTGGATTTTGACTGCCATGGATTACTTCACCAGATGGACGGAGGCCATTCCGCTGAAAAGTGTAACAGAAACAAAGATTGTAGATTTCCTCGAAGAGCTGGTGACAAGGTTTGGTCCTCCGAAGACTATCATTTTTTATAATGCTAGAGTTTTCCTAGGAACAAAGGTATGTCACTTCGCATTAACTAATGGCATATTCATCAAGACATCATCAAATTATTACCTGTAGGGAAACATCCTAGTGGAGTCAACAAACAAGAGCCTAGTCCAGCTCCTTAAAAGGATTAGTTCAGAACACCAGAGGGAATGGCCTAAAAACCTCCGAGCAGCGCTCTGGGCAAACCGAATAACTCTTAAGCAAGTCCTTAAGACTTCGCCTTATGAGTTAGTATATGGGAAAGAAGTGTTTTTACCTATATCTATGGAGATTCTGACACTCCAATTGTTGAAATCCCTCGAGATAGAACAAAACGGCGCCATGGAAGTTCGGCTTGCCGAACTGTTAGAAGTACAGGAAAAAAGGGAGAATTCCCTAATAGCCATGACAAACCGTCAACAAGTGGTCAATCGATGGTTTGACAAGAAGGCTTCCGACCAAGGCCTAAAGTGCGGAGACTTAGTACTAAAGTATGATAAAGGGTTGCTAAGCCAAGTCAACATGGAAAATTTGATAGCCTATGGGAGGGCCCCTTTAAAATCATTCGGTGCAAAGAGAATAACGCTTTCGAGCTAGAAAATATGGAATAGGAACCCTTAGGAATCCTGGTTAATGGGATTCATCTTAAGTTGTTCCATTAGGTGTTGAGTTCTATTTTTGTACATATGTGAATAGTGCTTTATTTTATTTCCCTTTCTTTGGCCGGTCTTTTTCGAAATTAGTTTGTGTCTCTGTGGAATTAACCCATTATTACGGAGGGTGGAATAGCAGGATTGCTTTACATAAAGCATACCCATGTGCAAAGAAATAACACATATGCCATAAAAAGCCCATTAAACTGAAATACAGAATGAAAGAAAGAGCATGGATTTTCTTCATAAAGATATATATCTATTTATATATTCTTTGGCTTTATACATTTCAAAATGGTTGGGGAAGCCATAATCTAAAAAAATATGCGAGTATTCGAGCTATTCTTTTACATATGCAAAATGATAGCCTTTTTTTAGGCTTATATATAAAACTATTGGGTAGGTGCTCTAGGCAACAGCATAAAAAGAGAAAATAGGGAGGCATTTTTTTGGGGGAGTAGAGAGGGTTTTTTCATCCATGGGCACGAGAGACAACAATTGATGCATCAATGGCAGCGTCTACCTCTTCCTCGTTAGTAGGTTCTTCAGCAGTAGAAGCAAAATCATTCGGTACAACTGCCATTGGTGGTGGAAACACCAGGTTCCTGAAGTTAGTATACCAATCTATGTTGTAGAACGGTATTATGTTGTAACTGTAGAACAGGAAGTGCTAGAACTGGGTAACCCTCTGTTGATGCTCGTCGCGTGTCTGAAGGCGAAATCCACTAAGAAACGACAGCCAAATGACTACAACTTTTTCCTTGATAAAGTGACGGAGGTCACTGGCTAACAACAGACCTATTTATGCGACGTGAGCAACAACTTCACCAAGGCCATTTAGGTACTTTTTGGTAAACATTTCTTTGACCAGCTTTAGGATGAGGGGCCTGGGGACATTAATGTCTAACATAGAAGCTACAAAGTGAGAACATATATCAGTGTTCACATGATACTTGTCCTTATATTCTACACAATCTTTACCCAAAACCCACTTTATGGCTACCAAGACCAAAGAATGCTTATTCTTGGTCATTCTTTTCAGCCGCCTAGTAGAAATCTCCCCTAAAAACACTGTCTACGATTTATACGAGGTTAGAAAAATATGAGTATCAATGATTTTGACACTATGCCTATGCTTTTTAGCCAATACTGAAATTTACCTATCACCCAACCCATGAGAAAACTTGCTTAAAACTCTGCTAACAACCTATCACTGCTCAAATGCTAAGTATGATTTCCTCACTACTTACTGTCTTATTTATAGAAAAAATGACAAGACGCATGCTAATCTGTTTGAGAAAATGTGATGATAACTAGATGCCAACTTGAAAGGTGTGCCTGAGTTTTCTCACATTTCTAGGCCAGTTGCATCTGTGGAGGTATGGCTCAATGTGTGCTAGATTAATAGGAGTTAATTAACTAAATTTAAAAAGGTGGCGCTCGTCGACTGTAAGTCGCATGACCGTAGGCTATTGTGTCATCTCATAGGCATTTCCCAGAGCCCAAGGCAATATTCATATCTTTTCAGGTCTTGATCATTTTCTTTAGCGTAATCATTCTGGCTAGGATATTAATCACTAGTGCATGCCAATGTAAGGTTAGAAAGAAAATTTTTGACTCAAGTTTCAAGGGAATCACAGCGTATCACACGGTTGCCAAATGCAATAATAAGCTTCTGCCACCTCAAAATGGAAAGTAATTTATTTTGCACGAATTGCAAAATTAACGGTACATGCCGAATTAAATAAAAAAGGCATGTTTTCGTCTACCACCTTGAGGAAAGTAGCCAAATATTGCATGAAAAGACTTAATAATTCAAATTCTTTTCACAAACGCCAAAGCTAAAGGTGCAGAGTTGTTTTTTTTAGTGTATCCAAAGCCGAGGAAAATTGCAGAGTCCAAAACTTACAGAGGTCTTCATAAAAAGAGAAAATGTTAGAGGGTTCATCTCAACAAATGCAAGAGGAAATTATCTAGGAGTTGTTTATAGCCATATGGTCATCAGAGGGCGTATATTTCTAAAAGGATTTGGCGTATGGTATGCCTGGTATACCCATCAGGACAAAGAGGTCCTATACAACAAAGCTTAAAAGGCCCAAGGATTGCAGAAATAGGAAAAGGGTTGAGGAGAAATGGGATAATATCTATGACCCACGGCTCACAAAAAACCCTAAGTCCTTAAGAGAAGCATCCTGTGCAAGGTTGATGGAACCAAAGGCGGATAAACCTACAACAACAAAAATTCGGTACAATGGTCTTCCACAATACATGGTCTTGTTGGTGCACTACTATTCGGAGATAGTTGACGTTGCCATCCAGCATTATAACCCTGATACCCACTACATCGAATGCTGAAACTTAAAGGTTCACATCAGCCTACAGGCCATCTGGCATATGCTATGCATCCCGAACCCAAGCAAAAGAAGAGAGAACATTGAGTCATTTTACCCTAACAAAGGAGAGAAAACATGGAGGGCGATGAAAAAGAACTCAAAATTCTTGTTGGAGGAGACTGGTAAACTACTAAACTGCCAAGTATTCCGTTGTCGCGTGGAGCATTACACGAAGATTTACAGGATGCCATGTCCATGCTAGCTTTTTTGTGCGGTCGAGACTCCGATGAGATGGTGGAAACTTTTCAACTAGGACTGGCATTCCAATTCCACAAGCAACATGATACCTTATGGTATGATTTTGTTGAGTTCATGGTAGAAGAAATGATACGGTAAATTAAGAATTACTCGGCGGAGGAAAAGTTTAGGTTTCTTTCTTCCTAGTTCACATGTTTCTGCATCAGAACCCTAATTTCTTCGCCCGGTATTTTCCATTATCAATTTTGATGAAAGGAGTAAGAGGAAGTCAGTGTCCATGTGGACACCTTTTCTTTCCGCATCATATGATTATTATGTATTTTTGGACTATTTTATAACCCTAGTCTTGCACGATTTAATTAGAAAAGGTGACATAATTCAACTCGACAAGGAGCAGACCGATATATGGAGAGTTTCACTCCTGCTTGTGACTGGTTCTTAGGAATAGATTTCACAATTCTCTGGATGCGGGGTTTCATTGGTCAACCTTTCCTGCTCCTAGCCTATGTCACAAATAGGGTGCTTGCACTAGAAATGTATCAGAAAGTGTGTATCATTGATTTTACTTTCTGCAGCAACAAAAGTGTCAAAAAAGGGATTATTCTCTTGTCCAAAGAATTTCAAGTCGATAACTCTGATAAAAAACAATCGGACCAGTTATTGGAGGATAAAATGGCTTATTTAGGGTTGGTGTTGGTGAATGATAAATGGGAATACAACCCTTTCAATGACTTTCTGGAGCTGCATATGAGAGTTACACATGTTGCCTGACCTTACTGGGAGAAGCGGTGTAAGCCATGGGTAGACAAGGATGAAGATTTTGTTGAATTGGCGCGTATTCCTATGCAATATACTACAGGGCCATGGTACAAGTTCTACTTTGTTGTGGCAGTGGCCCAAGACAATGTCCTCATGGAGCGTGTCATGTATAATAAGTTGAAGAAGGATGAGGAGTGGGTTGCAAAAAAAATAGAAGCTTTCTAAAAGTATCGCTAGGAGACAGGGCAATTGGATGCCTCTTATGACAGTTTCAAGGATGATAAAGAATTTGAAAAATGGTGGAATGAGGGCCACCCCAGCCCGAGCTCTAGTATTAATAAGAGCGGAGACCTAGAAGACGAGTCCAAAGAGCAGGAAGAGGAAGCGACAATGTTCTCCTCCTCTGCGCCAAAGGAGAAAGTCCCCGGACAACCTGCCTATGTGGCCACGAATGTACGCTTTAATATATCAAGGGCCTTGCATACACTCACTTGATTTGCTAATCCAGCCATATTATCACTGCATTAAACAATAGTTGTCGAAGCTCAGGACACTCCACCTGCAAAGCGACAGCGCACAGAGAGCATTCCTGGAGAGGGTTCGCAAGAAATGATTGGAAGAAAAGTGCTTGTAGCTAGCCAGGAGCCTGAGGCTGAGGAAGAGTCACTGACGATTCTAGAGCCACCATCGACCAGTCAACAGGTAATATTCGCTCCTTTTTCCCTTGCTTCTTATTCCCTGGTATTTTCCCCTGCCTCCACTATCCCTGCCATGAGTACTGGCTCTATGCCTTCCACTTTTACACCAACATATTCAGGAGGTTTCACACAATTTTTGCAGACCGCTACACTCATCCTTACTCCAATGCGGACCCCAACACCTATTGTTTCCGCTCAAACTATCCTTGCCTCACTTTCTGAAAACATACCCCCTGCGAGTGCCCCTTCTTTTTTCGCTATTACTACAAATCCTACTCCATCGCAATTAGTTGACACCACATTGACAACTCCTCCCCCATCCCAGCCTATGAGTCCCACGGCTGATTCACCAATTCAGTCATTACAAGTGACTAGCCCTTCTGTTGGGACTCAAACCAAACTTTGGAATGTGCCACACTTCTCCCCACAAACTGTCTCTCCATAAGACACAAATTCCTATTCCTATGAGGGTTACCTATCCCTATGCCCTGCTTTATGGTGCTCCATTCGCAGGTGGACTAGTTTTGTCGCTAGCCGAATTTATAACATAGATTGATTGCGAAAAGGAGGCACGCACAAATAGAATGTGAAAGCGCAGGGCAAAAGATGACAGTTGAGCCAAAAATATAGACTCTTTATGATGAGGCTCGGCAGGAATTGAAGTTTGTAACCATGTACCCGAGGGTAAGCAAGCCTTAGGGGGAAATGCACCTAGAAGATTATGAGATATATGCAGTAGGGCTCGACATGAAGGTGGCCTGATTGCAGGAGAAGGTTGAAATCATGGAGGAAACACAACGGGTAGTCACTTCCGACTTCCTTAAAACTGAGCACCAGCTAAAGAATAAGGATGAGTAGCTTAAAGCGGCAAAAGAAAGGGTTAGTTTTTTGCAGAGAAAAGAGAAATCCCTAGAAGCAGATGTTTCCCGTATGACGGAAAGGGTGTTGGCAGCGGAGAACAAGAGGAATAGACTTCAGGGTGAACTTGCGAAGACTCAAGTTGCCGACCTTGCCATGATAAAAGAGCTACATTCTAAGAATCAGAAGATGAAACATAATCTGTGACTAAAGAATGAAGAGCTGGAGTGACTTCGCCTTGAGTTTAGTCAAGTAATGGAGCACCAACAAGCCCAATATGAGCAGAAAATACAAGAAAAAGAGGTTGAATTTAAGGGCCTAAAAGCTCAAATAGAGGAAGAACTCCAAGAGACAAAGTCTTCTCTAGACGAGCACTTAGCAAATCACTCCCGAGCCAAGGAGAATTGTAATAAAGAAATGAGTAGCTCTCCGGAATAGCTAGCATCCAAGAAAAAGAAAAGGGCAGAATTGGCTGAGGCCATTATTTCAAGAGACAAGGAGATTACTTCTCTTAAAAACTCTCTCCTATCTCCACCTACACAGCCAGACATCATTATGTTGGTTAGGCAGTTGTACATCTCTCACTGGGAAAAAATTAAAGCTTTTTTCTTAATACTGTAGCCTACCCTCCGATTCATCACCAAGGCATCAAAGCTGAGCCAAGAGGCCCATGATACAATTGAGCAGTTCCCATGGTTCATCTTGGAAAAGGTTCTTGAAGAAAAATATATGCTCACCAAGCTATACTCAGTCTCTAATGAAAACCTTGCCAGAGTAGGTATTGAAGATCGGGATGTCGCTGCTCAAATGACAAATAAGTTCATACATTGCCACTCTGCCTTCCAGCGCACTAAAGCAACCGCGACTATTCTAAGCAAAACAATGGACATCGTACAGGGAGTTTCTTTGAGTTAAGCAGGATGAGTTTTCCATCCCCATTCCTTGAAGATGGCTCTATTGCCATGGCCAAGCAGATTGCGGAAAAGATAGAAGAGAAGGAAACTGATCTGGAGCCTTTAGGGGATTTTAGTCATCCTCCCATAGTGATTGACATTGAGGGAGTAATTCTTCCGCTTGCACAACTACTATTTCATTGTGAAGTAGGGGTCAGTTTACCCAATGCGTTGCCTCACAAGGAAACTATTGATCTAAGTGGGGTGTAGGAGAATTTACCAAACATGGTGAAACCATTTGAAGATGAATGGTCGCCTCTGTAGGTAGCTCTTTCCAATCTCTTACTCCATTTCCCAATGAAATGACACTCTAGCCAATAAACCAGAGATTTTTTGGGTTCTCCGTTCCTTAGTCGAAACGGCCCTTATAGTCGCCAAAAGTTGTTAATAAATATTTAACTAGCTCCCTTTGGGTGTATTTTTTCCTCTATGCATCGGCCTGTGCATCGCAAAGTCAGCTCGGCCTTTTATCTAGGTTCTGCTTTGCCACGCTACATGTCTACTCCTCGCAACCCCGAGTCTCTGCATTCCTTCGCATTCCAGGAAACTTCGCTATGCTTCCATGTGTTGCGGCTGTGGGATACTTTTGGTCATGTTTTCTTGCTACCTCATCAGGCCCCGAAAAGCTGCCACGAAGCCCTCATTCCTAGAAGTTTTTTGGCGAGCCCCACAGTTGCTATTTGCGATGTACACTTGCTACGTGTTCGCTATTTGTAAATCTTTCTGCTTAAAGATGAAGTAGCAACCGCGGGTAGTGAAACGCTGCCACACGTCTCTTTTGCGCTTGGCTAGTAGTTGTTCCCTCCATTCTTGGTGAAGTTCTCTGCCCATTCGAAACGTGTAGCATTAATGCTAGTCCTCAATGGCCAAAGGAAAAGGTTCATATGGGCAGCGAAACACTGCCACGAGCCTAGCCAGTGGATCTCATATTCGGGCGATAAACTAGATGAACCGAATGATGCTATGGGTCATTGTGTGTCATAATCATTCGCACAGGAGGGTGACACTTGTCTGATCATGCCTTGCCGGGACCACCGCCATCATTTGTAGAAGACACACCTATGCCTAGAATGATTGGATGCTTTGTTCCAGATCGATTATGTTGTAACGGCCTTGGTAATATTCTCATTCCTGCATCATTGCCAAGGGATTGCGAAATATTTTATGTCACTTCTCTCCAAAGGGGTGGGGGTTTTTCCTTGCTATATATACAGAGAAAAGGGTCCAGAATTTGAAGGAAAACGTTGGTTTTAGTAAAAGATTCCTAACCTTTATTGTTGTTTTATGTTATTGCAAAAACTCTCAGACTGTGCCAATTATTCGGCCTTTCTATTTTTTATGCTATTTGATCAAACTGTAAACTGTGCTTTTTATTGTCTGAATATTTCATTTAAGAACTTCTATATATGTTGAATGCAAGTTTGCTGACCTAGACCATGTCTAATGACTTTTCTTCGTAGTAGGAATGTGTGCAATATTATTTTATGTCAATGAATGGATTGTCTATGCTATAATCTTAAGTTTCTAATTTTCTGGAACACTACAACACCATTCAAGCCCTTAGATCTATGATTTATCATACCTATCATTAAGTCTTGGCGCATCGCCTTAGATTAGACTTTATTTTATTATATTTGTTTCATTTTCCCTTTCAAACCCCCATTATAGAAGAAGTCGACTTCTCTAAAAACCTGGAGGTCACTCAGTTTAGCGCAAAAGGTCCCCCATAAACTGAGTTTCCCATAAGACACTATTACCTCGTCAAATTTTGGCATCAACAGTGCCAATAAATTTTTTTTTTGAATTTTGAATTTTGTTGTAATGACTTGCAAGAGGGAAGAAAGAAAGCCTTAAATGCCACTTGGCTCAAGGAAAAGGACATGTAAGATGGAGTAAATTCTTTGTTGGATGTACATGTCAACTTGGACTTTTGAATTCAAACTTAGAAAAGTGGTAAATGTTGGAGGGTGGGACATGAAAAGAGATTAAATTAATCAAGGTTAATTAATTTAATGAAGGAGATTAAATGATGTGACTTATTTGACTTAAATTTGTGGATTTATTTAAATCAAATAGGAGAAGAATATGATAAGAGATTAATTAAATAAAGATTTATGATTTATTTAATTAACAGGGATGATGTTAGATTAAACCAAATAAGGTTTTAATTTAATAGGAAGACTTTAGAGATTTAATTAAATAAAATTGATTATTTAATTAAATGGGGATAATTAGATCAGATTGATTGATTTAATTATAAAAAAAGACTTAATTAGATAACTGATTTATTTAATTAAGAGAGGAATATTGATGAATTTAATCAGATAGGGGGATTTGATTAAATGGTTAGACCAAAGGATAATTTAGGATGAAATGGTATTAGTAGTCGGGATCAGATGCATAATGTCAATCGGTACATTTTACGTGTCTACATTTTTCCCCTCTTTGAAGCAATGCACTTGTTGCGTTGGTTCAAAGAAATAATGATCTTGATCAAAGCAAAAAAAAATTGTTATTCAAAAAAAATTTGCCCCACTGCTACCCAACAAGATAAAACATGCCAATATATTTCCCCCTCAAGAGATTGGACGAAAATTTCAATTTTTGGGTGATCTCACGAAAAAAGAGGACAAGGTGTCCGACAGGTCCGAAAAGGCTCCAGGAGGCCAAAAACATGTCTAAACGCAATAAAACGATGTAAAACAGGCCTCAACTGGACAAAAACAGGTTCAAAGGTCCAAAACCCTAGCAGGATAGCCAATTAGGGTAAAAAACCCCTAATTTTTGAGCTTAAAAAGGCTTCGAGGGGTCACTTTCAATTTATTTTCACACAGCCATCTAGCACTACTGACGATATGGCGGAACGACAACTTCCAATGCATATTTCTAACCAAGTCCGGACATTCCAGCGGCCACCTGGCATTGGGGCACCAGTAAGTGAACCTTCCTTGGGCTTTATTTTTTGCTTTTAATGTTCATTTAATGCATTTAAAGTTAGTCATTCTGTAGCGGTGCTATATAGCGTCGCTCAGAAATCAAACTACGTTGCTCGGTGTCTTAATAGCACCACGGCGATGGAGTTTGGAGTTTCAAAATAAACTCTAAACTCCGATGCTGAGCTCATGGCTGGCAAGGCGATTTCCAAAATGCAACGCGGCGGTCCTTTATTTTTGCAAACTGCGCCGCTGGGAAGGAAAGTGCACCGCAATGGTGCACTTTCAACATTTTGTGCCCTAGTGTCAGAGTTCGATTAAAAATAAAACTGCGATGCCTTCATGGATTGCAATGCTGGAGAGGCTTCTTAGATGCTCGGTGAAAAAAAATTCAAATTTTTTAACATGATGACCCTTCCTGATGCAGGATGCGGCAAGGGAGCTCTACTCCCGAGAGCACAAGTTGCAGGATCTGTTCGGTTATTTGCGGGACCTAAGTGACAGGGATTAGGATCGACTATGGGACATGGGGCTATGGTACATTTCCTACGCATCGCCCATTCGTACACACCTCAGGATGATATCAGCACTTTCCGAGAGATGGCACAACGAGACCTCTTCATTCCACCTTCCCACCAGCGAGGCCACCATCACCTTGGAGGATGTTTTGTGCATCCTACGATTGTCGATTCATGGTTGGCAAGTCATTTTCTATATGGATGAGGGGTGTAATGCCTACCACAGAGTCCTCACCACAAAGGACATCATTATTTGTGAGGGGCAGATTGAACTTGAGCGACACAGGGCCCTAGCACCTCCCTTCCGCTTGGTTGTTGCGGAGGTTATTTTGGGTCTCGTTGCCCCAGACCGATGGGGCTGATACTTCAGTCCTAGTTGGGGACTCTGCTGGGAGCACATGGTTCACGACAGACTAATCTATTTTGCTTGGGGGCTGGTTCTTCTTTCCTCTTTGTACAAAGATCTCCATATGTACGTCTACCTCAATGGTAGAGCACTCAGAGCAGGTGTGACACTTCTCCATGTATGGGCATGGGAGCACATTGTTGTCCTTCAACCACGGATTGTTATAGTTTCAATGATACCAGACGATCTCCTCGTATGGCACTATAGAGGTGGTGTGTCCTTTACACACACAGGCAAGCACGAGATTCCTTATTGGAGGAGGGTCCTGGATGAGATGCAAGTGTTCACATGGCGACCGTATCTTGGTCGGCCCAGATGGGCTGATGATGCAGATCAGATGTTCTACACCCGTTAGGACCGCTTCATGCAGGGGCGAGAGCACACTATGATAGAGCGATATCTTCCTGGGAGCGTACAGCGTCAGTTCGGTGAGCCCCAAGATCGACCCAACGATGATTATGTGGTCGTATTTTCCTGCACCATGTCACAGGTTTCATGGGGTGAGACATTCCTGCCTCGAAGGCTATTGACAATTTCAGAAATTTGGTGGCTCAGCCATGGACCTCCAATCAGGGGCTTGCAGATCTAGGTGTGACACTAGCATACAAGGATTGGTTCCAGCCTCCCCTACGTTTGACGATTCCAGGAGCAGTCCTCGATTGGCGGAGAGTGAGAGGTAGAGGGGGAGGATGAGGACGGAGGGATGGTGCACGACAGGAGTAGTCGGTTGGGCCCTCCAGTTCAGCCAAGTCAAGCAGATGTACCGATGTCAGATCAAGAGTAGGTTTCGCTAGGTGTACCACCATGGGCTAAGGATCAACCTTAGGTACAGCCACGAGCACAACCAGTAGTGCAGCCAGTAGGGCAGGTGGATCCCCGAGATGCATTGATTGCTCAGTTGCAGGCTCAGGTCCAGACCGTGACAGCTGAGAGGGATCAGGCTAGGACTGAGAGGGATCAACTCAGGGCCGAGAGGGATCAAGTCATATAGTAGAGATAAGCTACAAAGTTACAGGCAGCCACAGAGCTAGGCCAAAGACAACAGTTAGAGAGCATGGCAACCTCCTCCTCTCAAATTATAGTGTATGTTCGATCCTACAGGGATTTCGTCCAAGAGGCCTAGTACTATCAGATGCATTATCACGAGGCTGTACCCAGAGCAACACATGTCCCAGAGTACTCGCAGCGGACCAGCCATAGACTAGTAGAGGGTCACGGTGACAGGGGCGAGGGCAGCATATAGGGGGGTAGACCTTGATCGAGATGATACCTTTTGTGCCTTATGGGCTCCTTTTTGATAGCCCAATGAGCCTTTTTGTACTAATTGACATACATGTACAGTGATCCAATTATTTTCTACCATGACAATTTTATTATTGATGATATATATATGAGTCGATGATGATTTTGATATGATGTCATGTGTATCATTTATTTATGCATGTATGGATGATTCTATTTCCATATGTTGTGCAATGATGTTTATGATGCTATATGATGTATTTATGGATGTATTTATTTCCGATGATGTATGCATTATGATTATGACTAGAAAATCTATATTATGTCGACTTATGATATGCAAATGTATTTATGTGATGTGTAATGATGCAAAATTATATGATATGTAATATGCAATATGCAAAATGATATGAAAAATGATCTATGGTGTATACACGAAATGATGTGAATCATGCTTATAAAATATTTATGGATGGTTGTACGATTTGTATATGATGGATTCTTGTATGTTCTGATTTATGCTTATAATGATGTGTAATGATTGATGCAATGAAATGTAAAAATGATCGCGATGCTATTTATGAGATGATATGGATGATTAATGAACGATATAATGCAATGTAGATACAATGATCGTGTTTTATATGATATAATGCAAAATGAGATGGTTTTCTAAGATGCTAAGAATAACAAATGTTATTATCCTAAACATATTAAATGATAAGTGTAATGTATGCGATGCATTTAATGTGATGCACTATATGCACTGACATGACGATGTTTTATGCAAAATGAACGTAATGTGTGATGAATTTATGATGTTATGCAAGTATGTATGCAATGGATTATCTATAATGCTTATGTATTTATTATGTATGATTTATGTCATAGGTGGTAATGTTTATGCAAATTTTTATGCAAATGAATGTTATGTAATGATTTATGTGATAAATGCAATGTGGTGCGAAAAATGGATGCAATGTAATGAGAAAGGGATATGCTAATTTTATGGAAAATGCTTATAATGCCATGTTTATATGATGATGAAAATGCAATGCATATGTTTCCTATATGATACGTTGATGCAATATGCTAATGATTTGTGGATGTAGGATCGATGACAATGAGGATGATGATGATGATCAACTGTCATAGTACCTTGTTAGCGTGATAAGCAAGAAGGGATGAGAGAGAAGAAGTCATTTCAACACGACACAGGATGATGATTATGCAAATGATGATGATTACTTTCCAAGGAGTTGGGATTTTCAAAGGGACAATTTTCTTATGTTTGATAACACACATGGTACGATGCATCAAGGTATAAAAAACCAGGATGGCGTTGTACCTAGTGTGATGGAATTTGACTTGACAAATAGATAGGAGTATCCTTGTTCACACCTGACATACGAAAACCTTGCTAGGATGCACTTTAGAAGTTTCAAACACCTCAGACCAAAACATGGAAAGGTATAACCTATCAGTGTAATAGTCAACAAGTTGCCCAAAACCTCCTCCATACATACCTAACAAAGCAAGTATTCGCCAAGGTTATATTACAAGAATGTCTAACAAGCACAACAGACAAAAGATAATGATCATTGCCCCATTCCTATTTCTCTAAATCCCTTCGTTGGGGATATCATTGAGAGGTCCTTGGAATGAGTGCAATAAGATAAGTCAAAAGGATAAATACAAAGTAAACAAACAAGCTAATGTTCTTCAATACCGCTAACTGAAAGGGGATGTGTTTTTAAGGATAAGAATCGAAACTATTGCCCAAAAGATAATGCCCATTGTAGGAAGGATTCATCCTAAGACATGTTAGTGGATGGCGACACGTCATTTCGTTTATTTGAAGTGTTCTTTCGAATTATTGATATGGGGCCAATTGGATGATGAGTTATCGACACGAAGAATTGACCAACTTGTTTACGTACTGACTTAGACCTAAGACTTGACGTTTTGAGTTTTAATTTTAACCTGCTAGACTTGTTTCTAATTGTTTCACCAAAGGTTGAGGATGACGATCAGTTTATTATGGATGGTGTTATTGCGGGTGCAAGGGAGATGAGACAGATGGACTTTTTCAAATATTTGGATGTTTTTTATCTTTTTGAGATGTTTTGAGGCTGTTTTTGGTATTTTCAAGATTTTTCAAATGTTTTGATTTTTGATTATTTGATGTTTTGGGGTTTTATGAGATTTTGACCAAGAGACTAACCTAAAGACTTATCCTAGGGGCCTCAGGGGCTGATCAATAGATTAGCCTTGCCTACGTTATACACGCAAAGACCACGTAGTTCGACTGACGAGCTAACCGATTTACAAACGATGATATACATGATGAGATGTCATTTCATTATGACAGACGCCTAAAGGACTGACCTAAGTGTCTCGGGGGATGATCAAAGATCAACCTTGCCTACATTCAAGGCTTAGAGACCTATAGTTTGACAAGACGACTCTGTTTTTGGCTTTTTGAGTGACTTTTTGACCTATTTTTGGATTTTGATGATTTTTTGATGTTTTAGGATTTTCTGATGTTTTGATGTTTTTGGATTTTCTGATGTTTTGAGACTTTAAGAATATACACAAATCTGATCCAATGAGAACATTCCCCCAGCGTGATGCGATAGACTACTCTGATAACAGCAGGACAAGCTGACCTTGAGGATGGGCTGAGTAGTACTAGGAGGGATCATGATACAAACATGGGACCAAGCTATGATGCGGATGCGGGTGGATGAGTGATGCATAACAAGCCGTAAAGATCCTGGTGGATGGAAAGTGCTTATTTACACAAGGTGCCTATTTTCCAGGTTTTCACCAAGGTACTTGTCCAAAGTGCCACTGAAGTGGTTTTCACTAGAGGACGATTTTTTCTTTTTACTATTTTATGATCCTTTTTCTTATTTTTTTATTTTTTATTTTGGATTTTTTTCTTTTTGATTTTTTTGTTCTCACCACAATGCCTGTTTGCTAGGTTTTTTCCAAAGTAACCATTTTTTCAGGACATTTTCTAATTTTTTGGATTTTTTGGTTCTATACCTTTAAAGATTTAGGCATAACTTTTTTTGAGATGAGAGTTATTCATGGGCTCTTGCAGAGGTTCCCCTTTGGGTGTTGATTAATAATATTCCACTAACTTGTAACTTTTTGTGATAACGAATGGTCCCAACCAATTAGGTTCAAATTTTCCTTTGCTGCTTGGGTTTGGGACATTCTTTTGATTCTCCTTTAATACTAGTTCTCCGACTTGGAAAGTCCTGCTTCTGATTTTCTTGTTATAGCTCTGTTTAAGTCTATTCTGGTAGACTTGCAAATGATTCAAAGAATCTATACATCGCTCATCCAGTAGTTCCAGCTCATTTAGTCTTTATACTCTGTACTCTTCATCTGTGATGAGGTTTTGCAGTGATATCTTGAGTGATGGGAGCTCAATCTCAATGGGGAGTATTGCTTCTGATCCGTAGACCAGGGAGAAAGGGGTGGCGCCGGTGGGTGTGCGGATACTAGTTCGTTAGGCCCAGAGGGCGAGATTAAGCTACAAATGCCAGTCACGACCTACGTCATTGACTATTTTCTTGAGGATTTTTAGGATGGTCTTGTTTGTAGCTTCTGCTTGGCCATTGCCTTGGGGATAGTATGGGGTGGAGAAGCGATGTTGGATTTTGAATTTTTCGCATAAGTCATAGACCTCCTGATTCTTGAATGGTGTTTCATTATCTAAGATAATAGCTTGTGGAACACCATATCGACAAATGAGATAGTTTAGGATGAAATTTGAAATCTGCTTCCTAGTTATATACGTCATGGGTATGGCTTCCACCCACTTAGTAAAGTACTCTTTGGTGGTTATGATGAATTTGTGGTTGTTAGATCAAGTGGGGGTAATTTTCCCAATGAGATTGAGCCCCCATTACAAAAAGGGCCATGGTGTGACAATGGGATGAAGCTCTTGAGCTGGAGCATGGATGAGGTCCCCATGCTGCTGACATTGTAGACACCTTTTGGCATAGTCATGTGCCTCTCTTTCCATTGTGGGCCAATAATACCCCATCCTCAGCAGTTTCTTGGCTATGGTCATTCCACTCGAGTGCGAACCACAGATACCATTATGTACTTCAGTTAGAGCGGTTAATGCCTCCTCGGCGTTTAAGTAGTGCAGTAAGGTTCCTTCTATGCTCCTACAATATAGGGTATCTCCTAGGATGACGAATATGGATGCCTTTTTTACAAAGGTTCGTTTGAGGTTTGAGGGTAATTCGGCGGGTATGACTCCTGTTCGAAGGTATGTATAAATTTTGTGGTACCAAGGATCACCGAGACCAACGATTTCGCACACGAATTCTGATTATGGTACCTCAAATGCTAGTAGGAGAAGCTGCTCTATCAGGAATTTATATTTTGGAACATTATGGGGGATGCCAAGGATCCAATTGTTTCCATGGCATCTACTGCTCTATTGTTGGTTCTAGGAATCTACTCAAATGTTATTTCAATGAACCTTGGATTCTTTTAGAGTCTCCACCATTTTTTTGTATGGAGTGAGCTTGTCATCCTTGGTCTGATATTCATCATTCACTTGATTTATTATCAATTGAGAGTCTCTATATACTCTGAGAGCTATAATGTTCCATTGCACTGCTATTTTGAGACCAATGGTTAAAGCCTCGTATTCTGCACTATTATTGGTGCAGGGAAATGCCAGTTTGTAGGACCTTGGTATGTAGTCCCCTTGTGGGGTGATGAAGAAGATGCTAGCTCCTGATCCATGCTATGTGTATGAGCCATTGAAGTACAATTTCCAGTGGTTAGCTATGTTGAGGTTGAAAATAGATTCATCTGGAAACTCTGAGATTATAGGATTCTTTGAATAGATTGGTGCTTCTGCAAGTTGGTCTATGATGACTTGGCCTTTGATTGCTTTCTACTCGACATATTCAATGTCATATTCTAACAGTATCATCACCCATTTGGCCATTCTTCCACTGAGCATTTCTTTTGACAATAAGTATTTGAGAGGGTCGATTTTGGTGATGAGTTTTATTTTATGTGCCAACATGTAATGTCTGAATTTCTATGATGCAAACACTACTACAAGGCATGCTTTCTTGATGAATGAATAGTGTAGCTCATGCCCAACTATTGTTCTGCTGATGTAATAGATAGCCCTTTCTGTTCCATTTTCGTCATGCTGAGCTAAGAGAGCTCCAAGGGTTGTTGTTGTTGCTGACACGCATAGAATATATGGTTTATTTGGGATTGGTGGCATTAAGACTGGTGGTGTTAGTAAATATTCTTTGATTTTATTGAATGCCTCGTCACACTTGGTATCCCATTTGTACGCTACTCCCTTGTGGAGTAGGTGAGAGTATGGGTTATGTTTGTCCGCTAATTGTGCTATTAATCTTTGAATGGATTGAAGCCTACCTTGGAGACCTCTCAATTGCTTTAATTTTTTTGGTGCCTCCATCTCAAGGATTGCTTTTACCTTTGTTGGATCCACCTCGATACCCCTCATTGACACTATATATCCTAAGAGCTTTCATGATTGTATGCCAAAGACGCACTTCTTTGGGTTTAATCTGACTTTGTACTCTTTGAGCCTGTCAAAAATGGCACTTAGGGTTGCTATGTGATCTTTTCTCTTTCTGGATTTAGCTAGAATTTCATCAACATAATATTTGATCGTCTTATGAATCATGTCATGGAATATCAATGTCATGGCCCTTTGGTATGTTGCTCCTACATTCTTTAAGCTGAATGGCATTATATTCCAACAGTAAGTCCCCCATGGACAAGTGAAAGTTGTTTTATGATGGTCCTCTTTAGCTATCATGATTTGATTGTACCCTGAGAATCTATCCATTAGTGACAGCATCGCATGTCTGGTTGTCATATCTACTATCATGTCGATGTTTGGAAGTGGGAAGTCATCTTTCAGACATGTTTTATTCAAGTCTCTAAAGTCTGTGCAGATTCTGATGTTCCCATCGGGTTTTGAAATAGGTACCAAGTTTGACACCCATTCTGGATAATCTATCGGTCAGATGAATCCTGCATCTAATAGATTTTTTAGCTCCATTTTGACTAATAAGGTGATCTGAGGGTGCATTTTTTGAAGCTTTTGTTTAACAGGCTTCGCTTCTAGATATACTACTAAGTGGTGAACCACAGTCTCTGGATCAAGTCCTGGCATGTCAGCATAGCTCCATGCAAAATTTATCTGTCTTTCTCTTAGGAAGGCTGCTAGGAGCTCTTGTTCTTCTGATAGTAATGATTCTGCATAGAATGTGATATACGGGGTTTCCTTTGTTCCTAGATTGACCGAATTGCATTTTTCTACCAGGACTGTTGATTTCTCTTAATGAATAGCTTTAGAAGGAAGATTGAATCCCCCATCCTCGGGAGCCTTGGAGAGGTTTTCACCATTGGATGCGTCCTTTCTTTTTAATTTTTTCTAGTCGGTGAGTGCCACAGTGTGGTTTTCACTCAAGGACTTAGATATGATTCTTAATTTTTCACTTTTGCGACTGAGGGATTCAATCGTTTCCCCATAATAGGCATGTGTTTCTAGCTCGATTGGGAACCCTGCTTTGTGATCCCCACATGGCATGTTATCCCATAGTCCCATAAATTCTGAGAGTGCCTCATCATTTTCGAATGTATCAAGAACTAGTGGTCCTAGTTGGTCATAGTCGATGAGTTGGGGATATACTAGGTGGATTTCATGATTTTGGTGTTTGATTCAAAAGATAGGGTGCTAATCATGAAAAGAGTGGTATCCTCAAATATCCTAGGTAGATTGGATGTGGGATCCTTGTCATCACTACTACTACAAATGTCGGTTATGTCAAATGTAAAGTTATCTATGACGTGACTTGTAGATACTGGTAGGCATAGTTCTGCTGCGGTTGGCTGAGGATTATTAACCCTTCTAATTGGAGGACTTCAGCCACGTATGGTTATACTCGGAGGGGTACATCCAAGGCCAATATTTTTTATTGACCATGTCTTCGGAATGATAGGTGTTATAATCCCAGTGTCGTTTCTCCCAAGTCTTTGGTTTCTGTCATATCCCATTGCGAGCATCATTTATAGACCCTTTCTTCTATCATCCATTGGTAAATCAGTTGCTGGTCTTTCATCTTGGTATAGCATATGAGATGGATCTGCCTCAATGACTTCTTGGGCAAGATCTCCCCAACTTGTAAAGTTGGGATAGTCTTCATGAGATGTTTGAGATGTGGAGGCTTCATTTATTTGCAGACATCCCCGTGATCTAGGAGATTGTGGTAACTCTCCTACCACAAAAGCATTATGAGGGAGCTTGTAGTTTCCACAATTGTTATCTTGGATGATGACCTTAATGTCAGAGATCGTGGGAATGGTAGGTGTCTATGTCACAAAAGTGGATGCAAGAGTGGCGAGATCTATGTATGGTGTAGATGGACCCTCATCATTTTTTGGTACTTGGGGGATTTTATAGTACTTTGCTTCAAGGCTCTTGCAATATGAGAAAGGTTCGGGATCTCCATGGATGGTGACTTCTTGTCCCTCGTGTGTGAATTTCACACATTGATGGAAAGTTGATGCTATTGCTTTCATCACATGAGTCCATGGGAGTCCTAGGAGGATGTTATACGGCAAGTCAAGGTCCAAGACCTGACAAGTGGTTTCCATAATAGCAGGCCCTACTTGAATAGGGAGTTTGATCGTTCCTTGGGATACTCTTTCTTGATCATCATATGCTCTTATTGTGATACCCTTTCCTTTGTTGATAAAATCCTCTAAGATTTTCAATTGTTTGATGAGGTTGAGAGAACATATATTCAAGCCCACACCTCCATCCACCAAGACCCTTTTGACTTTGCTCTTATGTACTATGGCTTCTAAGTGGAGCGCACGGTTGTGAGATGGTTGAGCAGGGAAATCATGGTCGGAGAATGTGAGGAGATTTAGCGTAATGATATTTCCAACCATATCTTGGAATTGTTCCGCATCAAGATCTGTGGGGACAGTGGATGAAGCCAGCACTTCTTCAAGTATTTTCCTATGGGAAGATGAGATTTTTAGCAACTTCATGATGGAGATTTGCACTAGCGTTCTTTTGAGCTGATCTAGGACATTGTAACCATTAGGGACAGATCCAAATGTGGGGACTCTATTTGGCTAGGATGATCCTATGATGGTAACTTTGTTGGCCCTTGTAGTGACTCCACAATCAGCATGGGCGCCTTTGATGGTGATGACTGTGCAGTATTCATCTAGGGAGGCGACGACAATTTCATACACATGATTTGCATTTGTGTGGGTGCCTTTCCCCTTATCAGTGTTATTATTATTCCCTTTATTGCCATGGTTAGGCATCAGATTCGTGTATATCTTAATATCTTGGTTTCCTATAGGTTGTTTCACGTTTATAATTCTTTGATCGATGAGATCTTGAATTATGTTTATTAGCCTCATACAACTATTCGTGGTATGCCCTTTGATTTTATGGAAGTCACAAAGTTGATTCTCATTATACCAAGGAGGTTTCACATCTGGTTCTTGGTAATTCTCATAGGTGGGTGCTTTGATGAGTTTTTCGTTTATCAGCCTCTTCATGATGACTTCTAGTGGTTCCCCAAGAGCGGTGTACTTTCGCTTGTGGTAATTCTTGTTCCATTAGGGTTGTCCCCTTTGATCATTTAGATTATTGATTGCCGGATTGTTATTTGGTTGCTGTGTTATGTGATGATTTTTTGGTGTTGGATTTGGATTTGTGGTGAGGGTGTATTTTGGCGTGGGGCACTGATGACTACCTTAGCATCGACGACACCATCATTAGTAATGTTTTTGATCCTTGCCCACGTGCAAGGTTTATCATTGTAATTGGAGGGTGGGAGGTTTTTTTTTTGTTCAGGGTATGAATTTGATCCAATGGGTTGAGTCATAAGGGCTCGTTCGATGCTGAGTAACTTGGAGATCAACTGATCATATGTGGTGATCCCTTACACCTTGAGATGAAATTCCAAGAGGCTGTCAAGGTTGGATATAATGGTGCAAACTTGTTGTTCCTCAGGCATGGTCCATTTACTCTTATTGGCCTTGGATTTCCATCATTGTAGGAATGAAGCGAATGATTCACCCTTACCTTGTTTTAGAGCTGAGAGTTCTTCTAGACTAACATCCATTGCAATGTTGCATGCATAATTTTTAATGAATGCGTCTATAATTTCTTGGAATGTTTTGATGCCTATAGGTAGGTGAGAGAACCATTCCATAGCATGGCCATCCAAACTCCTAGGAAATAGTCGTATCAGATAGGTATCATCGTATGCGACTTCCATGCAATGAACCTAGAATTCCCTGATGTGATTTTCAGGGTTTCCCGTCCCACGATATTTCTCAAACTTGGGGATCTCGAATCCCTTGGGGAATGGTTTCATCACAAGGATCCTATCAAATGGATAGGGACACAAGTTTCTTGGTGTTTTTGTGGTTCACCCTAATTGAAGATCAAGCACTTGTTGCGAGAGCAACTTGATTTGTGTTGTTACATCATTTTGCAGATCAGGGGGTGGGATGAAGGTGTTCTGGGGTGTTTCAATTGTGGGTTGGATGGGTGGGTTGTTTGGTGTGTTATTTGATGGAATTTGCACATTGTGCTGAGCTAGGTATGCTTGCACTTGCTACTATATGAACAATGCTTGTTGTTGACCTTGTTGTTGTTGTGCTAGGATTGCTTGTTGTTGAGCTTGTTGTTGTAATTGTTGTTTCTCTTGTTTTTGTCCCAACAACGCTTGTTGTTGGGTTGCTAATTCAACTGCTTCTTGCTGCTCTTGATATTGTTTTATTGCTTGCTGATATGCTTGCAATTGTGCTGCTTTTTTTTGTGCAAGAAGTTGTGCTTGTGCTTTCACTTTTTGTGCTTGGTATTGTGAGTGCACTTGAGCTTGAGCTTGGACTTGCGCTGCTTTTGCTTTGGCTTGTGCTTGTGCTACTTGTTGTTGTAATAGAATTTGGGCTTGAGCAACCTTTAGTGCTTGTAATGCAGCTTAGGTTGCTTGAGCAGCTTGTGCAGCTTGTTGTTGTTGTTGTTGCAATAAGGTTTGGGCTTGTGCGGCCTGTTGCACTTGCAATGCGGCTTGGGTTGCTTGGGCAACCTGTGCAACTTGAGCAGCTTGTTGAGCAGCTAATTGTGCAGCTTTTTGTTTTTGCACTTGTAGGAATCCCCTTTGAAAAGTAGCTTGCAATGCCATGTTGTATTGACTTGATATGCTGGAAGTTGGTGGTGGTGGGGGTGGTGGTGGATTTGGAATGGCATTTGTGGTGGTGATGAGAGGTGATGTCGTGTTGATGATTTGAGTGGTGGATGGTGTTGTTGATGTGGTGGTTTGAGTGATAAATGGTGTTGTTGATGTGATTTTCCCTTGAGAGACCATGCTTTGAGATGTTAGGGGGGTGTTTGATGATATTGTGATTGCTTGTGTAGTTGTCATCTATTGTTGCGATATTGATGACAAGTTTTGAGCGTTTGGCATAATGTTTTGATTGATATTTGGGATGTTGGTTTGATTGATACTTGGTAAAGGGGTAAGCCCTAAGCCAAGGAGTGGTGTGGATGATGATGGAAATAGTGGAAGTGGTGGAAATATGGGGGGTGTGGTGTTGAAAATTCCCCCAAGTCCGAACATGTCACCCTCTTCTTGCGAATTTGTGAGAAGAGAATCTTGAGGTGTTGCGCGAAAGGATGATGATGATGGATCATGATGGAAAGTGAGAGGAACATACTTATGTAATGGATTTTTGGGTATGTTTTGTTCCAAGATGATATTTGCATCCAATTCTTGATTGTTGACAAGGGGGTGTGTTTGAATAGCATTAAGAAATGCATTTCCCTTATTAACATTGGGTTGGGTTGGAGCAAAAGATGTTGTAATTTGCAGAATGTTTTGAGTGATGGTTTGGGATGGGGGTGTAGATGAGATGGGGATGGTGGATGAGATTGGAGGTAAATATGTCTCCACTATAGTACTCACGTTGAAATCAGAAGGTAATTTGGCCCCTTTTTTTGCTAGCTCAAGCATGTATAGTGAAGGGTTAAGCCTCATCATGATGTTGATGATTTTATGGTTTTTCGGATTTTGGAGCATTTCAGTTATTTCTTCATGTGACATCCCAAAGGTAAGATCTTCTCCTTGGGTTTCCTCTTGTGGGTTTTGTGATGATGTGATAGTCAAAGGATTGCTTGATTCAACGGGATTCATTTCCACATTCGTTTGGCTTAGGTCACTTGAAGCGGGTGTTTCTTTGTTGGCTTCCATGTTCTTCTTGTATTGAGATCTAGTCTGAACCATAAAACAAGGATCAATTTTCAAGAATATGGGAGATGAATCTCTTAATTCCTTGGATTGATCCTTACTTTATGCACAAAATAGAAATTTTTAGGATATCTTTGAGGATCAAAAGGTGATATGATGATGATGCAAGAGATGGATGATGTGGATTTTTTTGATCTTTTGATAAATCTTGAGAGGAACGCTAGACTTTTGGGACTTTCAGATATGTTTCAGATTTTGATTTTGATTTTCCTTTTGGGACTTTCCTTGATTTGGTTGATTTTGATTTGCTTTGATTTTGAACTAATAGACCCTAAGATGTTGGATGATTATCTAAGGGGTATATTTTCTCAAAGGATGATAATTTCAATATGTGTAGGGAGAAGGATGCATCTACCCACACCTATTCAAACAAGATGATAGTTTAACCAAGCATATGAAGAAGGATGCATCTACATATACCTAGCTAAACAAGATGGTTTGATAACTTTGACTAAGCATATGCAAAAGGATGCATCTAAACATACCTAGCCAAAGATTATTTTGATAAAGATTTCAAGGATTTTTTCTTGAGGATTTGATGATTTTGATTTTTTCCAAAAAGCCTAGCATGAAGGATAGTTTCAAGATTTCTCAAAAGGTGATGATGAGATGATTTTTTTGTTTTTGATGTTTGAAGGGTGGATGAAAAAGATTTGATTTCTTTTGATCCTAAGATGAACCTAAAAAGGACACTTTGTTTACCTAAACCTCGGTATTGAAGAACATGCAATGCTTCTATAGACCTTTATAACCATGAAGTGGTTCAATTTGAGCACTCATTTCTAGATTTTGAATCAAGGACTTCCATTTTGGGATTCTGACTTTGAGGTTTCAACACATGTGAGAGTTCATTTTGTTTATCTTTGCTTAGTGGCTTTATTTTACCAAAAACACTTCTTTGATTAAGTTTCCAAACTAGATGTCCAATGTCTTAATTTCTTCAAATCCCAGAAAGTATGTTATGTGGAAATTCGATGAATTCAAGGCAAGGGTTACCTATTGTTTTAACTTTAGTAGAAAAATTGAGATGTAATCCAAATATTTAGAAACCTTTAAGGATAGAATCCCAAGGGCAAGCAATAACATATGGATTGGGTCAATTGTATTTGTCTCCTAAAGGGTTTGAAATTTTGATGATGAAGTTTAAGTGTTTGTTTCCAAGATGTTTTTGAACAAGCAAAGCATTTTGCAACCAAGATTAATTACAACCCTATGGATGTGGAAGACAATATTTTTTGGATTTCCACTTGGACAAGTCCAACTACGCTTATCTTTAGCGAATGGTTAGATGCTTGACCCCACTAGCTCCCCTCCACAGCTCATTAACGTCAATTGGGGCAGCCAAGCCTCAACACCCATGAAAATCCCATGCCATGCTTTTCATTTCTACTAAAAGACCGTAAAATTGTGGGGTGGCTTCAAAACGACCGTTCTTGCACCAACAAATAGATCAAGGATTTTGGCAATTCTAAAACATGGGTTTTAATTAGGACTTTACGTTCGTGGAGATTGACCCATATGGTGAGAGTCCCCTTTCAGATCCATCTCGTTGGAGCCAACCGCGTGATATTGGCATTTATTCCAATACCCACATTTATATCCTGGCTAGAAATACTCTTGGGTTCAGAGTGTTACCGGTTGAGTCATTCCCTTGGGTGAGTATTTTTTCCCCAAGGCATGCCCTCTAAGATAAACAAAAGCGAATAAAACTATTCATAGTTCGATCAACCCTTGTTTAGAAACAAAGGGAGAACACATGCAAAATAATTTATTCACACTCACACAAGATTTTGTTTGATTTTAAACCCAAAACGAAGTGTGGAGGTGATTGCTTTATCTCAACCTAAAATCACAAAAAAAGGCCTTTTGATTCTCAAGATTGCTATAAAGCACGAGAGAAGCTCATACGTCCTTTTTTAATGAATTTAGTTTGAGTAAGCCATCACAAAGACAAATTTGCACATGTTTTTTTTAAATCCACAAAGCAATTGTGAATTATTTTTAAAGCACCAAAAGAAAAATGAGAGTTGTTTTGTTCAATTTTTAACCAAAAAAACAAACTCTAGTAAGTTGTAGTCCTAATGTTCATTTTAAGCCTTTGCAAAAAATTGAATGGATTCTTTTTAAAGCCCAAACGAAATTAGTATCCTAAGAAAAAAGAGATAACAATTTCTTAAAAGTGTTAACCAAACACTTTGATTTTGTGAAGTACCATCATCATGCTTCTTTCATTTTCAATTGATCCAACCTACAAGAGAGAAAATCAGTCAAATTCTACAAAACACAGAGTTTAAAAAGAAAAAAATAGAAGATAAACCCATTATTGACAAAAAGAATGTGCTAAAATTAAATTTCAACTTTTTACTCCCTGCCAACGGCGTAACCCATGACTGCGTCGCAATTTGATTTCTCAGTGGTGTTGTACAGCACCGCTTACCAGTCAGCGTCGCTTTGTGTCTAGGCCAGTGAGCTCAACTACGTCACACTTTTGCTCAACGTCGCTATTATTTTTTTTTTTTTGAAAAATCCTGCAGGTCAGATTGGTCAAGCGGTGTAGTTTGAAATTCAAATTCTTGGGTGGGAAGACTTCAGCGTCGTAGTTTGAATTTCTAGTAGTGTTGTATGGCAATGCTGGAGAACCAGCGGTGCTATATGGTGACACTAAGCTTCTAGCATTGGAATTTTTCTGTGCACAAACAAAAATGTGGAATTTTTAGGAAAAAGTGATAAAAAAAATGAGATTATGCCCTCCTAGCGCCAAATGTGTGAACCCCAATCCTAATACTCATGATCCCATGGGGGAATTGGTGCCAATTTGATGTGAAAATTGGCCCTTTCCCAATTCCTATGATGCAAGATTGATGTATGTTGATGAATGTTGATGAGTGATCCACTTTGTTGATGCTTGATGAGTGCTCCAATGGAAAAACATACATAACCTAGCTATGATTCAATGATGATGGATGGAATTTAATAGATATTTGAGCATGGTAACTTTGCATAATTTGTGGATGATCAAATGCAGAGATGATCTCTTCATTTATAGATGAGATTGAAGGATGAATGTCCAAAATTGAGCAATGTGGGACTAACATTCAATCAATGGCAAGATACCACTTGTCAATCTATGAGTGGATAGAGGATGTGCAAGTTTTGAGGATTGTGCCAATAAATGCTTATTTTTTATTTTTGAATTTTGTTGAAATGACTTGCAAGAGGGAAGAAAGAAAGCCTTAAATGCCACTTGGCTCAAGGGAAAGGACATGTAAGATGGAGTAAATGCCTTGTTGGATGTACATGTCAACTTGGATTTTTGAATTCAAACTTGGAGAATATTCCAACAGATGCCTTGTTGATGAAAATAGGGATTTAATAAATCAATTAAATCTATTTTCATGTGCAAGTGGTAAATGTTGGAGGATGGGACATGAAAAGACATTGAATTAATCAAGGTTAATTAATTTAATGAAGGAGATTAAATGATGCGACTTATTTGACTTAAATTTGTGGATTTATTTAAATCAAATAGGAGAAGAATATGATAAGAGATTAATTAAATAAAGATTTATGATTTATTTAATTAACAGGGATGATGTTAGATTAAACCAAATAAGGTTTTAATTTATTTAATTTCATAGGCAGACTTTACAAATTTAATTAAATAAAATTGATTATTTAATTAAATGGGGATAATTAGATCAGATTGATTGATTTAATTAACAAAAGAGAGAGACTTAATTAGATAACTAGTTTATTTAATTAAGAGAGGAATATTGATGAATTTAATCAGATAGGGGGATTTGATTAAATGGTTAGATCGAAGGATAATTTAGGATGAAATGGTATTAGTAGTCAGGATCAGATGCATAATGTCAATCAGTACATTTTACGTGTCTACATAATGTTTTAAGGGGATGTCTTAAGGGGTCATAATACGTCTAAAGGGGATGTCTTAAGGGGTCTTGAGGGGATGTCTTAAGAGGTCATAATATAATTTCTTAAGGGGATGTCTTAAGGGGTCATAATACAATGTCTAAAGGGGATGTCTTAAGGGGTCTTAATGGGATGTCTTAAGGGGTCATAATAGAACTTCTTAAGGGGGTGTATTAAGGGGTCATAATACGTCTTAAGGGGATGTCTAAAGGGGTCATAATACAACCTCTAAAGGGGATGTCTTAAGGGGTCTTAAGGGGTCATAATAGAATTTCTTAAGGGATGTATTAAGGGCTCATAATACAATGTCTTAAGGATATAATTGATTTAACAATAATGTATGCATGATATTTAGTGATTATACAATTAAACATAAAGTTTCGAAGTAGGAAAACATGCCCATTTAACAAACAAAATATATAGAATATTGATTTGATACATAGAAGTACATAGAGTATTTTTAATTTTGTAAGTATGTATGTACATATATGTCATCTCAAAACAATCCTTACAAAATTTGGATATGCCATCTCAAGAACATCTCAAACTCGTGCCTAGAATGTAGTAGGTATTCACACCACCTGATATCAGAAAGGTACAAGCAATATCAATGAAATCATCCAAACATACATATTTTAATTTATATAAAACTATCTATATGTACACAACTCAAATACCTACATTTAAAAGTATTCCACTCATGTTTGTAGGTTGAATCTAGGTATCCTCTCCTTTTTGTTTCAGAGTATGAGATCAATGCAATGATGGCTTAAGGATACAAAAAATGACAATAAATCAATTTTAACTATTAATGTACAAGCAATATCAATATGTAATCAAAACATGTATTTAAATATAATTTAACTAATAGTTACCTGCTTTTACCAAGTATTCCATGTTGTCTAGGTTGAATCTGCATGGACTAGATCCTTTTTGTGATTATGCCTTAAGGATGTATAAAAGGACAATTTAAATCAATTTTAACTAATAACACACTTGACCAATGTCGAAACATGTATTTAATGTATTTAAAAGGACAAAATAAAACTAAAACTATATTTACCTATATTTACTTATTCCATTGTACCATCTGCATGCTCTCTTTTCTGTAATGCATCTATGATTGCCTCATGCTCTTCCATAGAAATTGACCATATTACTTTTTTTGAAGGTCTTCCACGATACCGCTCTAGTTTTATATTTGTTGCCACCACCAAATGTGAATAATGTATAATCTTTTTATGTGTTTCATAGTCTTTGAATGCAGGTAGAGCATTCTTTCTTCTCAAGTATTTTCGTAGCCAAGTGCCAACAACCACCACCAATCCTATTAAAAACATGTTAAAAAACCATCATCAAATAATTTCTCATAATTTTCTTAAGGGGATCAAAGACTTGTTCTAAACAATTGCTTAAGGGGATCAAAAACTTGTTATCAAAATTTGCTTAAGGGGGTGTCTTAAGGGGATCATCGTACCTGTTGGATAATGAAAGCCATCATAATCTTCTTGAGGTGCTATTAACTTATGTTTATTTTCCACACAACGATCCAACCAATAATTTGTTTCCTCTTCATTCCCCTCAGGTGCAATAATAGCATAGACATGTCCTACCAACAAAATTTGATTTAATAACTTGTGCATATCCATATAAATAATTTAGTATTAAAAAATTTAACTTAATAAAGTGAAATAAAATGAAATAATTTGAATTAAAATTACCTTCTTGTACAAGGGTAAGTGCACCAAGATGGTTCCCAAAAAGGGTGCTTAAGCGGCCACTTTTTTTCTGAAATCAGGACATACTGACCTTGGACGTGAAATTGAGGATAGCTACACTCAAAATTTTGAGATGGAACAAAAAGAAGGATCAAAGTGCTCCGAGTCTACTTTCTAAAGTACTAATTTATTTTGAAAATGGTTGATATTAAGGGGTTCAAAAGAGGGATGTACAGAAATTGTTGTTGTTTTTGTCAGAAAAACATAACATAGCAACTCTTGTACGGCCCTAGCACGGTGAACTTTTTTGTAGTATTTTTAAAATCACTAAGGTAAGAAGTTAGCTAACAATATCTAGTTGATGCATGATTTTTCTGATAATTTTTTAATGATATTTGTTTTTTTACTAATTTTCTAAGTGGGGACTTCCTAAAAAGCAGAATTTTGGTCATGCTCCCCCTACAAATTTTGGAAAGTAATAGATTTTTTTTTTAAATTATTTTTTAAATTTGTAAAATGGAGTCTAGTTTCTAAAAATGTAATTCATTTGAAATTTTGATGAACAGTTAATTTATAACGAAAAAAATACCAAACACTGCTTTTTGACAAAAAATAAACATACAAACAAAATAAATTATGGATGAAAGGCCTAACATTGTCAGAAAGTGAAAAAAATTACATCGTTGGAAAGCTAAGAGAAACTTAACATTACCCATGTGTTTGATTTTGTCGATATTGAACCAGATGCAATCTTGACAATGAGCACGAACCCGATTATGTGAAAAATTATAGAATTTGCAAAAACACATCTGGTCATTGGGAATTCCCTCCAAGCCTTTGGGTTGGTATTCCAAGGAAAATACCAAAGCTAAGGCTCATGGATTCCCAAAGAAAAATATAATGCAGTGTATAACACACTCAAGGTGTGTTAGTTTTGACATTATTTGCTTCTCCTGAACATGTCTAGTAACACATAACGCACTCACATTATGTCTTCCTTTAGTTGAATGCCACTTTTTTTAGTGTTTGTTCATATGTTTGTATGTATATGTATGTTGGTGTGTCATGTATGTATGTATGCATGTATGTATACCTATAT
>VDFB02125779.1:0-10604 GCA_007258455.2 Sequoia sempervirens
TTCTATATTGTGCTCCACATTTCTTCATGTTTGAAGATGTGCTTGTGTGGTTTGGATATGATGTTCACTAGTGTTCAAAGGTTTTATATCCAAATTTTTAGGTTCTAGACCGTGTGCCAATAGAAGATGTGTTTGACAGTGTTTGGCTAGTGAAGAAGGTTATTTGGGAGAACTATAATTTGCTCCTCATTTCTCTGCATTGAGGTTTCTTGTATTGCAGATTTGGGAATGTGCTAATGACTCTTGTATTTATCCTCCCTTGGATGGTTTGGTGCTTATCTATTCCACAATCTTGGTTCATGTGTTGTATCTCAATGGTAGTTTGACTAGTTACATAGGATGATATTATTATCAATTTTAGGTGGTTGCAGCAGTGTGTTTGGATATTTTGTTGGTGTTGGAATATTCTAGGATGTTTTGTGATGTTATGTGGCCTACATGATGTTTTCAGATCTAGCAAAGTGTGAATGTGGTTTCTTGTTAGCATTAATATAGGTTTGGTTGACTTGGCATGTTAGCATTGATTATGAAGTTGCTTTATTGTTTGTGGAAGCATGGTGTAGTGTGTTGCTATAGATTTTGGTCTTGGTTAACTCTTAGTGTGGTCCACCTTCACTTATTTCCATGGTGGAGTTAGCTATCGGAGAATATAATCAATAATATTATTCAACTCACTATTCTCTCATATAGTCTAAAAATATATAGAAGAAATATAGGCAGTTGTGTGCTCTAAAATAGCACTCACGGGTTTAACCAATATCCTAAGTTGCTCTAACAAACAACATGCATTTACAAGATGACACAAACAAACTATCTATGTGGAGTAAATGATGGAATATCCAACAATTTGGTGTTGACCTTTTTGGTGGTTTCACATTTGAGGTCCATGCATTTCATTGAGGCTAACCTAGAAGAGATTTTTTTTAGGTCACAAAGGATATATATGTAAGGTCAATTGTTGGAGAAGTTAGTGGAGTGATTTTTGATGTGAAATTATGTGTGTGTGATCAAGAGTTGAGATTTGAGTGTGAAAATGAACACCTATGAATACCAGAAGTAGTGAGCTCAAAAGGTGTCTATATTTCAATGTGCCTAAAGTTGCTAGAGGCAATGAGATGAAGGTTGCAGATGGTGTGTAGAGTTTTTTTGGTGGATTCTCCTATTGCTCTGAGGTAGTGAACCTCCTTGTAATAGTTTCTTCTATTCTCTTTCTATTTTGGAAAGTGAGTCCTCTAGGCAGTAAGCCCTTGGTAGTGAGCCTATTGTATTCAGTGTTGTTATTCATATATATTCATCATCACCATGGCTTTTCTTTGATTAGGGTTTTCCATATAAATTTGGTGTTCAATTATTTATGGTTGTTGATGTGTTGATGTTTCATGTTTTTACATTCATATTGATCCTTAATAAGTGTTTCATGGTTAATGAGGGTTTGAAGGTTTTAATGCACAACTGGTTCACCCCCCTCTCAATTGTCTTGTGTGTCTAACAATTGGTATTAGAGAAAGGTTCCTTGGAAGAAGCTTAATTGCTTGAGATAGATCCAAATGGCACACATGAATGGTGTCAAAGTCCCTATGTTCAATGGAAAAAATTATGTTTTTTGGAAAGGTAGGATGGAAGCCTTTCTTGTCTCATTAGGGTTTGGTGTCTAAAAATCAATTGAAGATGCATATCCTATACTTACTACTGCTCCAAGAAGTGATGATGAGATCAATTACTATGAGAATAATGTAAAAGAAAGGAATTCTATCTTGAGTGGGATTTCTAATTCAAAATTTGTAAAGTTGATAAGCTACAAAACTACTAAAGATGTCTAGAAAAAGTTGAAAATCATTTATGAAGGAGATATTAAGGTCAAGCAAGCAAAGATGTAGAATTTTAAAGCCAAATTTGAAACCCTAAGGATGTCAGAAGATGAAGATATTGTAGGCTACATGCTCAGAGTGGATGAAATTGTTAATGCCATCAATGGTGTTAGTGGAAAATTTGAGGAAAGTGAAGTTGTGAAAAAGGCATTGAGAACTTTTCCTAAATCTTATAGTGTTAAAGTTTATGCTATTGAGGAAGCTCATAATTTGGATCAATACTCTAGAGATAAAATGTTTGGTGCTTTAACTACTTTTGAACTAAGAGACTTTGACAAAGATGCTTCAAGGAAAGAAACTAGTTTTAAAGTCAGGAAGAAAGAGAAGGATGATGAATTTTATTTGGATGATCTTGATGAAGTGGAAGGAAATTTTGTAAGGATATTGAAAAAGGGAACTGGAAAATACAAAGGTAAGTTACCCTTCAAGTGTTTAAATTGTGGAAAGATAGGTCATTATGCCTCAAAATGTCTAATCAATGTTTCAAATAACAAATATAAAGATCATAAATATACATCTTTCAAGAAGAGTTATGATGTTAAAGAAGGAAATGGTATATCTAATGATGAAGAATCAAACTATCTGGGTGATGGAAGTGATGAGTGCTTGTTCATAGATTTGAATGTTGGAATTGATTCTACTAATCCCAAAATATATGTGAAGGAAATTTCCCTAAAAATAGGTCATAGTATTGAAGGAACTATGTTGACTACCTTTCATGCAAGAGAGGAGAGAAACTACTGGATAACATATAATAGATGCTCAGATCATATACCAGGTGATAAGAGAGTTTTTTAAGCTTGAAAAGTATGATGGTGGTCTAGTTATGTTTGGATGATATATCTGCTAAGATCCATGGAAAAGGTTCAATTAGTTTTGATGAAAATCATAAGAAAAATGATGTCCTTTATGTCAAGGGTCTCTAACATAATAATATTAGTGTAGGAAAAATGTGTAGTAGAGGACACAATCTAGTGTTTCAAGATGATGGTTGTGAAATCAGAAGAGGAAGCTCCAAAAATTTAGTTATAGCATGAACAAGGACATAAGGAAATGTTTATCAGCTCAAAGGTGGTGGTGTTAAGTGCTTTGTGACTCAAACAAATGAAAGTTAGCTATGAAATAGAAGAATGGGTCACATCAATTTTGACATCCTAGCGAAGATCAACTCTACTCAAGTTATGAGAGATCTGCCAAGAATTACAAAGCCTATCAATGTATTTACAAAGAGTGTCAGCAGTTTTTATAAAGATCATGGGATAAAGAGACATTTATTATTGGGAAAATGTGTCTCAACCTTGCAATTACATAGGGTATTATTGTTATGTTAGCATGGGGAGGGGAGAATGGGGGGGTTACCCCACAAGGGGTCTAGGGGGGATCATCCTCCAACAAGGGGTTTGAGGCTTAGGAGCCACACACCCTGGTGGAGGCTTGGGGACAACACCCTCGAAAGGAAAATTTTGTGTATATTTTATTATTATAAATCTAGACCATTCATCATTAGGTCTTAGATCTAATGACCAATATTTTATTAGATTGAATTTCCATAGAAGGTAGCCCTATTTTATTAGGGAATTGTATTATGGTTGTGTATTGTGATGTATTTTGAGAGTTTGATAGTGGTCATGTTGCCTTTGGATCTTTGGCAAGTGATACTCCTATGTGAAGCTTTCCCTGCAAGTATATTGTAATCTTTGTGATTTTTGAATAATATATTGGGTAGCTTTTAGAGTGTGGAATTTTTCTCACAAAAGGGTTTTCCCCACATAAATCACTATGTTGTGGTATGCATGATATTTAGGTTTATTTTTGTTTAAGTTTATGTAACTCTTGAAAAGATCTATAAATTTTTGCATTATCCTCCTCTCAAAATTAGTGTAGGAAGTTGTTCTTGCTACCTTAACTTCCTTACACGTGGTATCAGAGCCTGATCACCTTTGGTTTTAGTTGTGGGTTGTTGGGTTTTTAAAAATAATCCAGATTTGAGTGGGAGCTTGTGTAGAAGATGCTTTGTGATCATGTTGTAGGAATTTCAAATGGGAAGTTCATCAATGAGAATAGAGGTGGATAATTTTTTTGGAAATAATTTTGAGATGTGGAATCTGAAGATGGAGGATCTATTGATAGATCAAAATTTGTGGGATGGTGTTTATGAGAAATTTTCAAGGCTTATAGATCCTACTTTGGCTGCATTATGATGTTATGGATTGTAAAGTCAAGGGTCTAATCAGATTGTGCTTGAAAGACTCTATTTGAATCAATGTCCATGAAGAGACCTATACACAAAAACTATGGAAGAAGCTTGGTGAGATGTATCAAGCCAAATCTTTAGTGAACATGATTTTCTTGAGGAAGAAACTATATTCCTTGAGAATGGAAGATGGTGGAAAAATTAGATTTTAAACACCCAAAATACTAAGAGATGGGGGGAGGGGTGAATTGTATTCTATTAAACCAATTAATCATAATCCATCCAATTATCAATACATATCTAACTGCAACAATGAATAAAAACATGAAGCAACCACAAGATCACATAACACATGAACACCAGATTTTTACATGGAAAAAAAAATGGAAAAACCACGATGAGGATTAGCTCACAATATATTATAACTAGTTATAAGATATTACAAAGGCTCAATTCTAGGACACACTATCCAATATGGCTCACAAACACAAAAAGATAGATACAAAATAGAAATGTCCACACAGTCAATATGTGAATTGATACAAAATGCACCTTCCTTGTGTTGAATTCAATTCCTTTGAAGCTTTGAATGTTGTCTCTACTAAATTAGATACAAAACACTGCTTTGCTTTACAATCACTCAACATTCATAAAAAATATACTATCATTCAGATCACACACTTTGCATGTTTGCATCACATCACACATCATGTCACCCTTACATCCTCAAAAATTTCTTACATATATACCCAATACATCTGTATACATCAATTAGGTCAGCCTAATTAGATGTAGCCCAAAATTAAATCAAAATTTCCTTGCTAGCTCCATACTTGAATCAAAAACATATTTTCATTCAAATAAATTGTGCAACACTTAATTTAGGTCGGAATGGATCTAAAAGGATCTCATTAACATTTGCAATAAACATTTAAACTCCACAACATATATCAAGCATTAGATCAACCAAGAATTATGCCTAACCACAAAATAAGCCAACTGATCAAATACTGCAATCCATCTGATCATATAATCACTCACCATCTGGAATATATAGTGTACTAATGCCTATAAACAATCTCCTAAAATTGCAAATACTGATACCAAACACTAAAGGAACACAGACCAGATTACTCATACCCATTTATACTGTATAGAGAAAAAATTGAATGCCGAACTACTGTCACTTAAAAATTTCAAATTGTACATGCAAAAATAGTTGAAATCTTGATCATAGATGCACATAATAGCCGATAATAACATATTATCACCTCATAAGCAAATCTTATTACATGAGAAATTGCGGACCAAAACACTGTATTAAAGTATCTCCATTTTGTGCATTGGATTAGAGTAAATGTCAAAAAATAATGTTGGAATCAATGACAACACATTAAGGGTTTCCTTCTTCATTCTTCCAAAATTATCCCCCTTTTTTGTTAATGGCAACATGTGCCAAAAATAATCTCCAAAAAATTCAAAATAGATGCCATTTGTATACCATCTCTCCTTTCATCTAAGTTTTCCAAAATCATCTCCCATCACCTAACATATCCAATCATCTTAGACATCAAAATTCTCCCCCTTTGACATCAAAGATAAAGGGTGTGTTGGTAACACACATGTAAACTCAAACTTTATGCATATGTATAGGTGAACAACTAAATTGAACATATTGACTCCACCTTAGGGAGTTAACCCAAAAAATTTGATCCATTCATATATACAAAGAAAAATTGGAAAGAAACTAAAAAAATTGAAAGAATAAACATGTGAAAGATGTTCAACCAAAGGAGGAGGAACCTTCAAGCTCCTTAAGAATTTATTTCCAAGCATACTCCCCTTCATTCCAAGTCTTTTTGGTTGTTGCAAGCGATTTGTACACTGACTCTAGCTCTACTATGTTCTCCTCTCCCTCTTCTAGAGTACTTGGATTTAGATTTATCTTTGTAAGCTTCTCTACATCAGCTAGGGCACATGACACCGGTATTTTCTTGGTCTTCACTAATTCCTCAAGCTATCCAAACTGCCTGATAATGTCTTCTTTTTGCCTTTGTAAAGTGAAAAACTTGTTATGTAGATCTATAATGGTAGTCCAAGAGGTATGATCACTATCCTTCACTGGGTCATAGGCTCTAGAGGCATTAGTTATTTATGACTCAATAGATTCCATTAAGTCCTTAATGCCTTGAGTGGCATCCAACCATCTCATATAGTACAGAAACAAAGTTTTGGCCTCATCTTCACAATCTTGCACTTAGGACATTTTCCCACTTTGCTATGTGCTAATGCACATCTATCTTGTAGCTCAAGTAGCCTCTTCTCTACAACCCTTGATTCAACTTCTTTTTCAGTCTGTTCCTTTAGATCATAGGAATACTCCTTAAGCGAATCAACTAAAAACTTGTGATTTTCAACTGAGGTAAGAGAATTATCAATTGTAGTATCGAGAGTAGCATCCTATAGAGTCTTTATGGCTTTATTGATCAGTTTTGTCCCCTTCTAATGTCAATATTATTTTTTCTACCAAAGGCATGAAACACATATCCAAGCTCCAAATTTTGAATTGGTGAGATCTTTTCAAGATCCACACTACCTTGCTACATCAAGAGTTGTAACGATTGGGGAGGAATTTCCAGTTGGAACCTTATCTATTTGGAAAAAAGAACCTTAAGTGAATTACCAAAAGATTCTTTGGAGGACTTGGGTGGCTCCATGGTCTTTTATGCATCTTTTTCATTCTTTCCAACCTCAAACTCTTCTTAATTCTCTTCTTTCTCCTCTTCACCAGAGGGATTTTCCTTTTTCCTATCTTTATCTTCATCCTCCTTATCTTCATCATCTTCCTTATTGTTCTCTTCCTTTTATCCTTGTTCTTCTTATCCATTCTCATTTTGATTATCTTTATTTTCATTCCCTACATCTTCATTTTGTTTTTCAGAGTGATCCTCAGCACCATCATCAACATCATTCTTTTCTTTTTCTTGCTCTATACTTTAGTTTTCATCATTAGCACAGGTGGACTTGTTAGTATCTTCTAGAGGAGCATAATTCTCTGGGTAAGCATGTGTTTTATCTACCAGTGGTGGTGAGGATGCCACATTCTCTATATCAAACAATGAAGTTTCTTCAACAATATGATCATCTTCTTCTTTCTCTTATAAATTTTGTTTGAAAACTGGTAAATTTGTAATAGGAGGAAGATTTTCCTATACATCAGTGACCTTTTCTTCAACATGCTCCTTTTCTTGAGTAGTACTAGATGATGAAGCAGTTATCATCCCAAAATTATTTTCTATATCTCTGACAGTTTTGACTGTTTCATGATTCAATTTGTTGACTTGTTCCTTTTCTCTTCCCATAAGAATGGCGACTCTTTGTTTAACTATGAATTCTTTAGTATACACCTCTATCAAGGTAGCCTTATCATTCTTAGATAAGGAGGATCTAATTTTCTCAAAGGCATAATATTTTATCTAATCTTTAGCTTCAACAACTTCATTCCTTCTTCCAATCAAGGCATCCTACACAACTCTTGGGACCTTCTTGATATTACTCAAATCAACCTCCAAAAAAAAATGTATTGAATGATAGCTTCAATGATTTTTTTTCTTATCTTCTTCATCCACTTTTTCATATAACTTTGTAGTACCTTCTAACAAATCATCATGTTCTAACATATTACTTGTCAAAACATCTAACTTCATTGGATTACAAGCTCTTACAGGAGGAGTTTTTTGACTTCTTTCTTACTTCTCCAAAGAGCCTTCCAGCTGACTTCTCCTTATTTTAGGGCTTCTTATGGATATGTATAGGTAAGCCTCTTTTTCTCTTTCTATTTCTTCTTCTTCAGAAGTGTCTATAATGTCAACTTTTAGTTTCTTTGCTCTGGTGCTAGCCTCTTGTGAGGCACCTTCAACGCTTGTTGTAGCATTGCTTCTTCTTTTCCTTATTACCTATTTTTCATGTTCCATCCCAAGATCAATTTCTTCTTCCACAATAGCACTTAGATTCTTTTTCCTAATTGCTTATTGCTTCTTCTTTTTTCCAGAGGTAGCAGGGGTTGCTACCAGAGGCACATTCTTCCTCTTAGTAGTCCTTGTGCTAGGTTCAAAGGGTGCAGTGACTTCTCCAGTTATCATAGCACTAGGCTCCACCTTCTTCCTTTTGTAGTAGCTCTGAAGGACTTAGGTAATGCAAAGGCTGGGGTGGAAGTTGTTCTTCCAAATCTCCTTGGTCCAGAGGAATCACCAACCATTCTAGCTTCTCTTTCTCTATCCTCCTTGATCTCTTCTTTTTTATAACCTTCTTTTCTAGCCCATTGCTCTACAGTCTTCCTTGCATTCCTATTTATCTTTGGTTTCTTTAATTCCAAATGTACCTCGAATGATTTTTCTTCATATGTTCCATGTCTTGGTAGAGAGGGGTCCTTAGGACTCTTGAGCAACAATTCAACATATCCCTCAACTTATTTATGAGAAAATTCATACCCAAGAGGCTCAATCCATACCATTCTAAGTTCAACAACCTCAATTATACATTCATTAGTTGAAACAAGGAAATTAATTTCCTCAACACATTTCTCCACCAGGTTTCGGGGAATCGTTTCCCTTTCATGCATATTCTTTTGAAACACTGTAAATAATGCAGTCAAAGCATCATCTTGAGCTTTGAAGTCAGCTAAATTATGCATATAATCAAAGATTTGATGTCCCACAGGCCTACTCCTATCCCATACAATGTCCTTTCTTCCAGGTAGCTCTCTCAAAAATTAAAATAATAGACGCATAACCAAAGTTTAAAACTTAAAAGCATATTTTATTTTCTCTTGTCTGCTTCAAATTCTCAAGAAGTTTCTATAAGAGCAACTCACACATATCAAAATCCTTTCCATTCACCACCATTTCATGTGCAACATAAATAGTAGTAGTTGAGACTGAATTCTCCCTATTTGTAAAGTAAATCTTGTAACCTATCACGATTGAAACATATTTCACCACATGATTCCTAATAGTTTTTTTTGCCAAATCCCTCTTATCAAAGGTGTAGCAGTAAGTTCCATAATAACCTAATTTTTTCATAGATTTGAGCTGGTTCATGTCCAATATGCTAAACCCTATAGCTTCTGTGATCACCTCCTTAGTTATTAGTCCAGGCATGTTAGTCCATAGGGAATTTTTCATGCAACTTTTGCTCAATGCTAATCTTACATACTTAGCATCCACATCTCTACTGTAGTTAGGAAACCAATTCTAGATATCAATATTTTTCTTTAGTAGGTTAATGTATTCAGGTTTCACCAAGAATTCATCTCTAGTCATCTCATCAGACCAAAAAAGCTTTAATTTTTTGGTGATTATACTCTTCCAATTTTCCATGTATGTAGACCCTAGTATCTTCTATAGGTAAAACCCTATATGGAATCTTCAAAAAAGAACTGTCAAGGTCAATTTCAAATATTTTCATTGGATACTTTTTGAATTTCAGTCTAGGCCTCTTAGTAATGTTGACAACGGTCAGGTTAGCCATTTTAACTTCAATTCAAACTTCAAAAGCTTATGAAATCAATTCTGTTTCAAACCCACAAAGCACAAAAAGTTGTAAATATGTTTTATGCACACAACAAGATCTAGGGTTTGGATATTCTACACCAAATTTTCCTTCAAATCTCCTTAAATTTTCTCTGCTATCTTCAAATGCAAAAATTCGATTAAAATCAACTTAGGAGCTTACTTTATATCTTTCCAATTTTCCCTAATTCTGCAATGAATGCTTCAAGTTCCAAAAATCTGATAAACCCTTCACTGATACACTATAAACCCTAAAATGCTCCACATTTCTTCATATTTGCATGTTTTCTGCTAGTTTCTTTTTCAAAAGCTTAAGCATTCCATTTTGTACCATATATCTTCATTTCACTCCTTGAAACCTCATATTTCTAGGGGGTTAGAATTTTTGGTTATTGCTCCCCCTAAGCCCATGCCTAGGTTTAGTTTTCAAGAGAATTATGTACACTAGAGGGAAGCATAGATACATTTGATGTTCCTGATTCATCCTTGTTCTTGGATTCCTCTTTCTTTCTCCAAATTTTCTCCATTACCTTCTTTACTTTAGTAGGATCAATATTCTTCACAAGTTCATTCCTCTTTCCTTGATTAGTCTACCTTGCATTCTCACTTCTGCAAAAATCTAAAAATGTGTCTAGGTTTGTTGTAACTATATAATACAACACTTTTCTGACCAATCCAACCTCCATTCAATCTTAATCTACACTGGTTAGCCTTAAATTTCAAAATGTATTGCATGTATAACAGTAACCATTGAAAGCTTGAACCATTCTATCGAGATTATATCTATTCATCATTTGATTTTTGCACAATAGCTCTATGTCCAAATTTATTCCATGAAAAACAAATACCATTATAAGATGGGTACCTTTGAGAAATAGGTTGTTTGATAGGGGTCTTTTAGCATTGCTTCTTTGATTCATATTTTGTTTTATATTTCCTTGAGTCATCTCTTGATTGGCAACCTTGTTAGGA
>VDFB02125779.1:11054-36620 GCA_007258455.2 Sequoia sempervirens
TCTTGATTTTTTTTCCATATATGATCTTAGAGTTACCACTTCTTGTTCAAGTCTTGTGCATTCATCAGTCTTGCTTTGTACCACTGCATTTAGACATTCCTCAATTATTTTCTTTTCTTCCACTTGTACTTTTAGTTTGGTTATGTCTTAATTTTCTTTCTTCAATTGTTCATTGACTTCTCTATGTCTTTCTTTGAGTTTCTTGATTTGTTCTCTCAAAATTTTGATACATTCATTTGCTTCCTCTAGGATTTCCTTCATATTTTTGTTTTCACCTTCAACTCTATCAAGATCTTCAAGAGCAACTTGGAGTTCTTTATCAGACATACAATCACTTTCAGTAGTAAGATCTGTAAACTCTTTATCATCCATGTGTTCAATCTCCAAGATCTTCCTCAGGTTGTTAGGCTTCTTAGAATGAACCAAGCTCTAATACCAATTGTTGAACACTCAGAATACTGAGAGGGGGGTGAAATAATATTTTAATAAATCAATTAATCATAATACATCCAATGATCAATACATATCTAACCGCAACAATGAATGACAACATGAAGCAATCACAAGATAACATAGCACATGAACACCAAGATTTTTATGTTGAAAACACAAAAAAGGGAAAAACCATAGTGAGGATTAACTCACAATATATTATAATCAGTTATAATATATTACAGAGGCTCACTTCCAGGACACACTATCCAATAGGGCTCATAGTCACAAAAAGATAGATACAAAATAAAAATGGCCACATAGCTAAGATGTGAACTAATACAAATTGCATCTTCCTTGTGCTGAATTTAGTTCCTTTGAAGCTCTAAATGTTGTCTCTGCTATATCAGATACACAACATTGCTCTACTTTACAATCACTCAACATTCATAACAATTCTAGTATTATTTGGATCACACATACAAATTCACATGTTTGCATCAGATCACACATCATTTCACTCCTACATCCTCAAAAATATCTTACATATATACCCAATACATTGACATACATCAATTAGGGTGGCCTAATTATATGTAGCCCAAAATTAAATCAAAATTGCCTTGTCAGATCCATACTTGAATGAAAAACATCTTTGTACTCAAATCAAACATGCAACACTTAATTTAGGTCCGCATGGACCTAAAAAGGATCTCATTAACATTTGCAATACATATTTAAACTCTACAACATATATCAAGAATTAGGTCGGTCAAGAATTATGCCTAACCACAAAATAAGTCAATTGATCAAACACCAACGATCCATCTAATCATATAATCACTTGCCATTTGTAATATATCATGTACTAAAACCTATAAAAAATCTCCCAAAATTGCAAAGACTAATACCAAACAATGGAGGAATGCGAATCAGATTACTCATACCAATTTACACTGTATAGAGCAAAAACTGGATGTCGAACTACTGTCACTTAAAAATTTCAAACTATGCATCCAAAATAGTTGAAATCTTGATCATAGATGCAAATAATAGTCATGAATAACATATTACCACGTCATAAGCAGATCTTATTACATGAGAAATTGTGGACCAAGATATTGTATTAAGGTATCTCCATTCTATTCATTGGATTGGAGTAATTGTCAACAATTAATGTTGGCATCAATGAAAACAAATTAAGTGGTTCTTTCTTCATTCTTCCAACATTAGAGACCACTTGGAAGCATTAAATATGTTGGTGGTGATTATATTTGGATTTTCCAATCACTAATGCATATTCAATTGTTGTAAGGAAAGAAAGAATGAAACATTCACAATATCACATAACGCATGAACACCAAGATTTTTATGTGGAAAATCCAAAATGGGAAAAACCATGGTGAGAGTTAGCTCACAATATATCATAACTGATTATAGTATATTACATAAATGCTCACTGCATGTGGACTCATTATCCATAGAGAAAAAGATAGAAGAGAAATGGTGGCTCACAACCTATTATGAAATATTACAATTGCATCTTATGTATGCATGAAATACAGTTCTAGTGAAGCACAATAAAATCTTTATTTGATTTTGGTTTAACACTCTTCCTCAATCTTATTTGCACAAATCTGATCTCAACATTCACAACTTAACTTCACATTGCTCTGATCAAACTCACATCACACAAAATAGATGTCATATTCATTACTTCATCTATATCAAAATACCAAAAAAATTATAGCCATGTGCAAATCAAGTATAACATCAATTAGCTCAACTTAATTAGATGTAATACCCAAAATGTAACTTGTTAGATGCAAAAATTATCATCCATAACACACAAAACTATTCAAATCTAAAAATACCTTAAGATAGGTTAGCATGGACCTATAATAGATCCATCATATGATAAAAATACTTATTCATCCTTCACACAACATCAAACATGTTTGGTCAGCTTCACATAAAACCTAAAAGTAAAAAACCTTCATATGTGTATCCACATCTTGACACATGGACCCCAAAACTTGATACCACTTGGAATTCATGCTCTATTGACATCTGGCAACTTAACTTCAACATTGTAAAGCCAAAAACTCATTCATGGAGAAGTGAAAAATCTCCCACAGAAACACACTTGAAACAACAGAAAATAAGTTGGGTTGATAACAAAGGGGGTTTCAAGAAAATGATATTAGATAGAACTATTCTCCTTTATTTCATCATGAAATGAGATCCACACAATGAAAGGACTATCAACCTTGAGGTGAGTCAAGTCAAAGTGTGAATATGCAAATTCCCTATTTTGCAAGGATGAGAGTCCTGATTAAACAACACTTTGGGGCGAAAGATTAAAAATAACAAACTAACTCCAAAATGCAACCTATAACTTGAAGATTAAGCTCAATACTGATGGAACCATAAATCAAATTGTAGATATGGGAAAGAGAAAATGATGTATACTAGTCACTAAAAGTGTTTTCTCAAGCTAACTGTGGACTCATTTTCCCTATGGTGAATGGGTCCTAGCTAGGGCTTTGTAAAATTGGTTTTTGGGTTCTCTTTTCCTATGTCAGCACTCGTAGATTCCTGATTTTCACATTCGGACAACCAAAAATAAATCCTGTAGGCGAGTTTCCATGAAATTGCAAGAATGATGACAACAAATACAACTTTGACAACTTTTTCAATTTTTCTCTTCAAGAGATCTTCCACCTAAATCTGCAAACACTAATCAATAGGAAAAAATGTTTTCTTTTTGGTGAATGGGGTTTTGTCTTGGTCAAACCATTTTGGTAATTAAACCTTGTAATAAAATATAAAATATGAAGGAATGATGAATGAACAAAGTAATGCCACAACTCACCAAACCCTTGTATGAACCTTGGAATGAAGATCTTCAACTAACATGAAATGGCTTCAATGGATGTGGATCTTGATCTTGAAACTTGGCTTGAAACAATTCCTTTGGATGCTTAAATGGATATTGAACACTACATCAACATACTAGCTCAAATAACATGCATGATGCAAGAGGACTTTAACATGATAATAGGATCTTGATTGTTGCAACAATTCTTCAATAAATGTACTCTTGAATGCCTTGAAATGCTCTTGATCTCATAAACTTGCTATAGGAATGCTCACTTAAAAATTCTAGGATGAAACATGGTGAAATGACTTCTTATTTATAGGTATGTTACATTAATTTCCTGAAATTCAAATAACACAAGCCGACATGTGAATATTTATTTGAAATATTAAAATACCGCCAAAAACATAATTAAAATTTAGGTCCTAGGTCATTTATCTAGGACACACATTTCTCAATGATAATTGTTATGTTATGGCATTAATGAATGTCAGGTTTTCCTCTTTGGAAATTGTAATTAATTAGGCTTGGATTGAATTAAAGGGCCAATTAAGGAAAATTAATCTCAATTAATTAATAAAGCCCTAGACAAGTGTGAAAGTGTAGATATACACTTTACAACACAAAAAAAAGGTACAATTAAGTCCATTTTATTTAATAGGGACCTAAACTTAATGTGAATATGTAAAATACATATTACAACACTCAATTACGGCATAATTTAGTTCATTTTATTATTATTAATTCCCAAATTAAGTGTGAAAAAGGGATACTTTTTCCTACACTACAATTAGCCCCCACTTTAGTGAGATTATGACCCCATTCAAAACTCACACTAAAGTAGACATTCAAGACACATATGTATGCAACAATGACAAAGATACTCAATCATACAACATCAAAGACATAAAGAGAAGGGGAGGTGGATCAAGCTTCGACTATCCAATGTGATGTGGAACATGTCTAAGTTGTTTGTCCAGGGAAAGGGCAGATCAAGCCTTAAATTTCCAACAAGATGTGGAACATGTCTCAACTATTTTTCTAACACGTTTAAAAGAAAAATTTGATGTCCACTATGCAAATGAAACAAACACTCACATTAACTAATGGAACCTTAGATTTTCCACTAGGTGATCCCCCAGGAAAGTGGCATAGTGAGAAAGTCATGCTAGGTCTACAGACTCTCACTATACTTACCATACCAAAGTTATCCCTCTGACAAATCTGATAGGGCACCACACACATTTTTTCTTCGAGCTCCATAGGGCCTAACAAGTTGTGTTATGCTAAGCACACTATGAACAAGGGAAAGGCTTTACTAGAAAGCAAGGTGTTTTATGCTTGGTAGCCTTGAAAAGGAGTTCGAGCTTCACAAGGTTAACAAGTTGTATTATGCTAAACACTTATGAAAAATATGTAGATAAATATTTATTCAAAGAGTCTTCACTTAGTTCATGTAAGGTCTCTTCTTAGGGATCATCATAACAAATTTCTCCAAGAGAGGACAACTCCAAGATAAGGGGATTGCAACTTAGGGAATGAAACATGTAGCATCACCACTAAGAGGAATGTCATACACTAAGAAATATCACACTCTCAAAGGACATCAAACCCAATGACAACACCAAGAAAAGGATGCATCACAAGAATAAAGAAAATCACACAATGAAACATGAGTGTTGATGCATGCCCCCACTTTAAAGTGATTACTAATGCCATTGATATGAGCAATCAACTTTAAAGTAGCCAATGAAGAAGACATGAGATATTATTTGGAAAGCCCTATTCCAAGTCATATGTTCTCAAATGAAACTACATCATGAAAAATAGGAAGGGGTTGCCCCCAATGATACATAAGGGATCTACGGAATCGAGGTCAGTATATCTTTTCTACAATGTGATTATAGAGCTCAAAAACATCATCATTTCCCAAATACTCGTAGAACATGAAGTATGACATAGAGAGAAAAACAAGGAAAAAGCTTTCAAGTCAACATGGAAGAGACCTAAATGTATCAATGCCTTGCATCATCCCAAAAAGGAAAACACAAGAGAAATAAAAGATAAATCTTTACAACATAGAGAAGAATGTATGTACAAATAGAGGAATGCACATAAAGAGAGATATACATAAAATAGAATAGTGCGAGGGATCACATTACACACATGCAATCACACAAAGAAACATGCAAAATAAAATAAAGCAAAATACTAGTAAGGCACATGCGAGTCAACCTATAGTAGGTCGTCCACATCCCAATCTTGTTCAATATATAGGAAGGTAGACAACTAGCCAAATGGACAACATCAAGTGTTGAACTAGGACAAGTAGCAAGTTCAACACTCTTATTAGGAGGATCATTGTTTGAGTTCATATAAGAGGAAAACATTAGATTTAGCTCATTATGCACTTCCTAATCAATCTTAGCAATTTCAATGTCATCATCCAAATTAATCACAACAAGAGTTCTAATGATAATATCCATAGAAGTTTATTCTTGTTTATGCTGCAGCAAGGCTGGAGAGGTATCATGCACTACTAGAGACAAGTTTTGATTTTGATTTTCTATGTTGTTCTTTTCTTCTTTTTCTTGTAATGAATGAGCAATAGCATGACATCTATGCCTACACTCTCTAGCATTGCGATTTCTTTTCATTTGGTTTTCAAGTTGTGTTGGTGTAGGAGTGGGTTTTGTTGGATGTTGTGGATGTGTTGCTAATATGCGGTTGTCATTGATGTTAACACTATTAGCATTTGGTGTATTAGAGGTTGTATATGTCGAGGATATTGAGAAAATTGTAAAAGAAAGTGTTCCAAGTTCCCAGTGGAATTGTGTAGGTCATGAAGGCATCTTGTTCTTTACGTTGAAGTTGAACTATTGTGGATTAATTTTTTTTTTTTTTGTGTATCTAGATCATCTACCAAAAGTTTCAGAGGTCCATGTATAGATTTGGTCATGTTGTGGTCTAATAGTGTTTATGTGGTCTTTGTCAGTGTTCCTGAGTGAAATTTGTGTGATTATGGAAATATCTGCTGGTGCTGTAATGTTTGTCTGTAGTTTCTTGGTGTTCTTGGATGTTTCTAGATCATGCTCTATCTTTGTGGTACGTCCACATTGATCGGTGTTCTCATGGTCATAAATTTTTCTTGCGTATGTTCGGTCTTTCTTGTTCTTGGCCGACATGTTGGTGGTAGCGAGTTGTGGATTTTTGAGGAGGAAGTAATTGAAGTCTTTTTGTGTTGGAGTTGTTAATTTGGGTCCCCACTATGTTGTGGCCGACCTTGGTGGATTCGCATTTAAAAATTTATTTGTAAATTTGGGACGACATTGAAAATATGTTTTATTTTCTTAGTCAACTAAGTTATTAATGAAATCTCATGTCGCTGATATATAAGAACGATTATTTCATCATTGTAGTGTGTTGAAAAAGGTTTTGAGTGTTCTCTTATGTGTGTATGTGTGAATACCATTCGATTACATAGCAGAGTGTGAAGTAGTTTGTGAAGGAGTTTTATGTGCTTAATTGGAACTGTAATCAGGCTTGTGGAGAAGCTATTCTCTTAGTTCATACCCTCCATATTTTAATCTTATTCTATATTGTTGGGTAGTGAGCCCCTTCTATAATTGAGTGGTAAGCTCTAGGCAGTGTGTCTGAATGCATGTGCATTCCCCTTTATTGATTTCATTATACTTTTAACAGGGTATAATCTTGTGGACTAACATCCATCATGGTGTTTCCCCTAACAAGGTTTCCACGTAAAAAAATATTGGTGTTCTCTTTCTCTTTGATGTGTTAATTTCTTATTCATTAGATCTAAGATTAAGTGAAGCAAAGTTTGAAAAAGTTTATTATTGTGTGACAATTGATTCAACCCCCCTCTCAATTGTCTGTCCTCATTTTTCCAATAGTTTTATCAATTATAGGTTTATTTTCTTACCTTAAGGGAGGAACCAAAGGAACCATGAGAGGTTGTTCAACCACTTTCTCTTTAGCTTTGTCAAAAAAAAATTCTTTAGGAGGCACAATGGGATTTTTTGTTGTTATCTCATGGTCTCTTATAGGAAATAGGTGAAGGATTTGTCTTAGGCTAGTCTTGGATATTTGGAAGGGATTTTGGTTCAATCATGGTTTCGTCAAGGATAGGAGGCTCAATCATGGGTTGAGGCCTATTGCTAAGGGACAATTCTGCTATGCGCTTTACCTGGAACTTTTGAAAAGATTTGAAAAAGAAGTCCTCATGGGGTCTAATAGTTTTAATAGGCTTGGGAAAAAAAAATCCAATGAGAAGTTCCCATGGGAAGACACAAGATTAAAGCCACTATGATGCACAATAAAGATTTCATTTCCAAATGAAAACTTTATAAACATTTATCCACAACTGATAGGATGGCATTCATGGAGCGAAGCCATGGATAGCCTAAATTCACATGAAATTGGTTTGAAAATAGGATGATGGTGAATGAGATATTTAATGCTTTCGGTCCAACCTTTAGAGGGAGATTTATCGATCCAATTCTAGGGCAAGCAAAACCATTATGTGTTTTGATCCATGCTTTTGGTTTTTCATATGTATCTTAATAAAGTTCATGCACAAATAGGAATTCTTTAATGATCATGGTCTCTACATAGAAGGGATCAATTAATATCCCATTAGTAGGCTTGTCATTGATTCTTCCAACTATGTAAAGAGGACCATTGGGTGCATGTTTAAGTATGTCTTGTTGTGAGAAAACAATATCAAGTGGCATCTTAGTTAGGCCCTTATGAGGTTTAGCATCAATAAAGTTGATTATGGTATGTATATTATCATTATCTTTATTTTTAAAGTTCTTGTTAAGGATGTAAGTGAGGCTATAGAAAATTTCTATTCCTTTTTCATTCTTAAGCAACTTTCTTATGTTATCTAACAAAGGAACAACATCAAGGCTCACAAGATTTTGAGATATTTCTATTTCTTCATCCATCCTTCTTGTGTTTTCTTGTGGGATATAAGTAACATCATGCACATTGTTTGTAGGTAGGGAAGTCATTGGAAGTAAGGTATGAAGGCTATGACCCATAGAGGGCTGATTATCAACACTATTAGTAAAAGAGTCGGAGAACCCAAGATCTATAGTGAATGGTGTATTGTGGGATGACATGAGTCTTGAAATACATCTCACAACATTATTTCTAATAAGAAACCAAGTTATAAAGCTCATACAAGATTCACAAACTTGGTACACACCCAAAATGGAAAGAAGGTGAAATGTAATGCAATAACCTAGGATGTAAAGTCCAATGCAAATATGTAAATGCAATTTTCAAAATATAAACAAGGAAATTTTCTAATTACACAATGCAAGAACCTGAAAATTATGTCTTGTAAATGCAATTTTGAAATCACACAATGCACTAAATTTATCAAATGAATGTAAATATGATCAATTTCACTTAACAAAAATTCTATAGATTGAAACAAAAAGCTGAAAACAACAAAATACAATGCAGAAATAGGTATTTTAATGCAAGAAAATCAAGAAATGACCCTGATCAAGGGTGAATGGGTCATAGGTTAGGGTTTTTAAAAATGTTTTTGCAGATTTCTAAGTTGATTCTAATGGTTTCTAGATTTTGATCAGAAATAGTAAGTTACAACTTGAATTTTCTATGAAATTAAGGTTGAATGCAAGTGAAAAATATGACAAAATGACAAACTAGGAGACCTAATTTGATGTGAAATTTTGTTTTAATTTTAAAATGCAAGTGAATGATGATGCAATTCTATGTAAATGATTTGCAAAATGAATGATTTTTTTGTATTTTTTAGATTTAAAGAATGCAAAGATACAATCCTAAAACCCCTAAATAAAATGTAAACTAATGCAAGTTAAGCTACCCTAAATAAGATTCAATTCAATGAAATGCAATGAAAATGAATGCAAAATCTAGATCTAGGGTGCAAATGGACTCCAAAACTAGAAAATTGCAATGATCAAAGTCAAGTTCACCAAAATGAAACAACAAAAAATAGGTTGGGTTGTTAACAAAAGGGGGTTTACCAAAACGATAGTAAATAGACCTATTCTCTTTTATTTCATTAGTAAATGAGATCCACACAAATAAAGGACTATCAACATTAAGGTGAGTCAAGTCTGTTGTGCCTATAGCACACACGCCCCGTTTGAAATGGGAACCCTCTCTTTTTGCCATTATCGGGTTGCTTCTTGCCTTTGCCTCATTTTACATGCCCATAAATTTTGAGTTCCAAGTGGTCATGGAATCCCAAAGTCATCATCCTTAGTTCACCAAAGTTCACCACCCAAGAAATTTTCAAGTCTTTGCCTTTGCGAGGTTTCCTTGGTAGGTTTCCCTTAAGTTTTAAAGTTGGTGTCCTTCAACCCCTACAGGTCAACCCTTGCAGGTTTCCCCTTGTCTGTCGCCTCCTTGTCTTTTTCATTTCACTGGTGGCCAATGCGGTGTGTCCTCTCGTATGGCGGGTCTTGCATTGTATGTGGCTATCATCCTTCACCGCTCATTCAATGGCAACACCCAAGGGTCCATCCACTTTGCGGGACCTGACTTACCCACCGCCGCCCATTTAAAACTTGCACCCAACTACCCTGTCGACCACCATATGAGCAATTAATGCGGGTCATTAATGCTAATTTTCCTATAAATAGGAGGGTCAATCTGTCATTTTCACCGACACAAGTCAGAAATTTTCAGAGCCCAAATAGTTGCCACCTCCTCCACGTCTGCACAACCTTTTAGACAATTTTGAACTTGGAATTCATTAGTTTCTTTGGGATTCTCAGGTATGTCCACCGCCCAACTAAAAATTTCTTTTAAAAGTTATGTCTTGCTAAATCACTAAAATCTTAAGGCGAACTTCCCCAAAATTCCTAGGTGGCCAATTAAACATCTAATTCCACACCAACCCATTTGAAAAATCCTTCAAAATTGATCAAACCTAGCCTCTAAAGGCCATGTAGAACTTTATCTTCCCACTGTTGTTCTTCACCAGGGCGATGAGACCTCTGCAGTTTGCAAGCCCTTTTTCGCCGCCACTCGAAATGAGTTTGAAATGAAAACCCTAAGCAACATGACCCTGCAGATCTGCCTGTGCAAACTTCCACGTGTGGGCAGACACCACATCTCTGCCATCTTGCAAATTCAAACAGAGAAAACCTAAGTGACAACGTGAAGCTTGAAACCCTTGCGGGTATGCCATTATAGGCCGCTGTGTGTGGGCAGCTCCCGTCTGGTTGTCATTTTAAAATAGTCATCCCCTTCCAGCCTCCCGCATCATAGGTTATGCCGAGTCCAATTCCTTTGAGCACTTAAGGAAAAGTTTTCGATGCAGATCGTTCCTTGCCTAATTTTGTTTTCCTTCCACCACCATTTCACACACCTCTCATAAGTGGCAAAATCCATGTTCCATCCCGCATTGCAGACTCCGCTCATCACTCTACCATTCAAGTTCACATTAGGAAATGCTAAGTTTGGAATCTTATGCAAACCAATCCTTGTGGGGGTCCATCTATAGACTACCCCTCCCTCACCATGATTTACAAGCAACCAAGGGACCCCCTCTGTCAGCCCTATGGAATTCGACCTCGTTGTCTCCCTCAAGCTATTTAGCATGAAATGACCAAGTAAAATGAATTGTAGGAATTCCTTTGAGGGCCGCCGTTGGTGGCCCACCGTTGTATGGTTGTCATTCACAAATGGTCATGTATTCCCTACCATTCACCTTGTAGGGTGCAATCACTCTACCACCATTCGAGTTCCTTTTAGCAAAATAGCTAATGACATGGTCTCTGCGCACCCACTAGTGAGGACCACTTCCTATGAGCCGCCGTGGTTCCTCACCACCATCCCTAAATGGCCTTCATGGAATGGCCTCCCTCACGGTCCCTACCTATATACATCTATGCATTTGAAGCTAGAGGGATATTTCCCATGCCACCTGTGCCAGACTCCTGTGGGTTCCTATTATGGACTTGACCTTTGTTACCGTTTTTCTCAACTACGAGCTCAAATTTTCATGCCTTGCCTCTATAATCCCTCACACTTACATGAGCACAATAACCAATTAGGATGCCTCCAAAACCCTCATAGATGATTGCCCAACATACCTAAGTTCCTCGAATCCTTCATCGATCTTCAATTCCAAGTGTAGTATTCTCGAGTGTGGCCATCTATGGCCATGCTCCCAAGTGTTGTTTTCCTTCCCCTCTAGATAGCTGCTACCTGTGGAAACTTGCATCCCTGGCCCGCGATTGCTATATTTGACTCGGAAAAGCACCAAACAATAAACATTAATGAATTTCATGATCTTTATAAGATGAATTACTAGATTTAACCTTCATGTTGCAGGATTTAACTGACATTTCCTTGATTTTTATGTGAATATGCTTACTCTACCCTTGCTTGCAGGATTTATGGAATCTATGGCAGACATTGGGATAGTCTGCAGAGAAGGAGAAAGGAAAGAAAACTACCAAAGCACCAAGGGAAAAGAGGAAAAATACCAAATGAAGTATCAGTTCCATGGGGTGGAAATCACCTCCAAGGTTACCTCGATGTTGGATTCAATATCAGATACCAACTTGGGGCATGTAGACATAGATGAATTCCAACGAAGAATCACAAGCGATCCCATCACTAAGACCACACGGAAGATAAAAAAGATTGGCCTAGCCAAAGCATTTAGCTTCCCACTTGCACTTGTAGCTGTAGAGCTTGTGATGGCATGCAAAGAATGTTACTATAGCGGCAACATGAAAATTATAGATTATGAGGGCAGGCTGTTGGTAGATCTGTCTACTTGGTTCGTAGGTGAAACTTTTCATATCTCAACATTCGACCCCATGGAGGAAACATAGAAGGGATACATTGAGAATATGTGGAGGGAAGACCCCATGGAATGCAAGAAGCTAATCAACCAACATTGGTTGAAGGAGAAGCGAGTAAAGCCACCAAGGTGCCACAAGAACTTTTTTAGAAGTGATTTCCATGAAGAGTACCATGATCTGGTCACTCTATTAAGTAGAGTAATGGGCCTCCTTAGCACTGCCTTCTTTCAAGAATGTATGTATTATTTCATTGAGGAGTTTATTCGTCGAAAAGAAAAGTTCCACCAGGCCAAGATCATCAGCGAAAACCTACACACATAGTTCATGGTCGTAAAGAAGACATCACAGTTCTACATGACCTCCTACCTAGTATACCTACTAGCAAAGGCGTTCCCATACAAAGGCCTCTTTGTTGCACAAAACCCTAATCCAAGAGGTAGGAATTTTAAGGTATATGATCGCTACCCGCAATTGTAGTACAAAAACTTCAAAAGAGAATACCAGAGGGTGAACAATGCCTTCATAGGGAATATTATAAGACTCCTTGGATGATATTTTCAGAGGAGAGTCTTGCATAGTGCTTTGAAATTCATTCAAAGGTTTGGGTTCTTATTCATTCAATTCCTAAAGATCACATATATCAGAATGGAGGGCATCTCCAAAAGACCCTACAAGCTGCCCCGGTACCCTAATGACTGGATGATTATACTGGAGGTCTCCCAATAGTTGCAAAATTATCACACTTTATTGAGTGATAAACACTCGGCAACGATCCCCTATCCCCTCAATTTTGGGCAAGGAATATATGCCATCCCCGCTACCTTGTGTGCAAAATATTTGGAGAAGGAGATAGCGGAATATCATTTGGACCTCCACACGACTCGACCAAGGATGGACCCCTACAACAAACTGAAGAAGTTGGTCAGAAAACAATATGCTCATTTTCCCCACATAGAAGATTTATGGGCCAACTGTAAAGATGACAAGGAGGTGAGAAGGATGACAACCCATTTTTTGCAGTCAATCAACCCATTCCTGGTGCCTGAACAGATTGTGGAAGAGGAGAACACCATCCTTGATGAGAGGTTTGATGTTGTGGTTGAGTTGTCGTTGCCTCTGATACATTGGGATGAAGAAGAGGTCAATGACCTTGACATTGTAACAGGGCCAATAGAGAACATAACAAGGCAGTGGGTGGATGGTCAAATCGCCCAACTTACGAAACAAGGTGTTGTGTTAACATATAGTGAGCTCATATATGAGCCTGAAAGTGAAATAGATAGTGGAGCACCTGCTGCCCCAACACAAGAAACTCCTAAGACCCCTCCGGCAACCAGATTGAGAAAGAGAAAATGTGTCTGAGCATTAGCCCAAACACAAGGTGTACACATGAAAGACCTCAGAGGGATAATCCTCAAAGAAAGCCAAGAAATCAAGATGATTTAGTGAAATTGCAACCATCAAGAAGGACCCACAACATGAGGGAGAAGAAGAGGCTGAGCAATCGCAGTCACCACCTGCTACCTCTACTCCCACCATTACCACTACCATTTCCACTCCTCCACCTCCTACATCTCAAGTGTTGCATGTTTCATTCACCTGCCATGGACATTTTTGTCCACCTTGATTCTAGTTCACCAATGGCCCCAATTTTGCTATTAGACTCCTCTTCAGTCACAACATCCCCATTGTCATCTACCTTGTTGCCCCCTCCATTGCCTACTCTTTCTACCACAATACCTTCAGTGGCCACAACTACTCTTCCTCCTCTCACCTTGCTCGAAGCATTTGCCAATTATATGCAAGAAATACTAGCCGAGCTTTCTAGAGTAATAGTGAACCCCACCATCCAAGCGATGATGGCTAAGGTTGCTACTAGTCTATCTATCCTTCCACCACCCACAGAGCCATTGAAAATGGAGGAAAATACACAAATGTTAGAGGAAATGGAGAAATGGCAAAGGGAGGCTGCCAAGGGTATAATGGAAGAGCCTGAAGATCCTTTTAAGGATGACTACTTTGAACACCCCGAGAGTAGAACGGGTATGAGTGTGGATAAGGTGGCGACTGAGGATAAGTCACAATCTTCGAAGGAGGATGTTGAAGCCCTCAATGCTAAGTACATAATAGAGACCTCCAACCAAGAGCTAGAGGAAGAGTTGTCCCAGCATCTTAGGGATATAGGAGAAGAGACTGAATCTAAGAAGTAGCCTCTTGAAGAGAAAGAGCACACCAAAGTCAACATGGAGAAATTTGAGGAGCCTCCTCTAATCAGGCAAGATAAAGGCCCTGTTCAAGAGGAAGAGATATTTCCTGAGAGAGAAGAAGGATAAAAAGGAGAAGAGGAGGAAGAAGATGCTCCAAGGAAGAGCCCTAATCTGAAACACAATTAAGAGCTTGAACAGAAAAAAAAAAAAAAAGAGCACCCCAAAAGGAAGGTATCGCTGAAGAGAGAACATCTGTCACTTTGTTAGAAAGGGAAAATACCATACACATTGAAGACTCAGATGAAGAAGAAGAAAGAACCAAACAAGAAGCCCCAGGCCATGAAGAGAAGCAACCCCAACATGAAAAAAAGGAGGAAGGTGATCATGAATCACCGAAAGGGGAGACTCAGATGCCTAATTGGTTAGAGAAGCAACTATAAAAGAAAACCCTAACTCTCATTGATCCCAAGACCTAACTTGAGGCTATATTGGCAAGAGTGTAAATGAAGACAAAGAAAAAAAAGAATCCAAGGGTCCATTCTTGTATCATTGTTGATGCATTTGGATTAAGAACTGTGTAGATAGCCACCCCAGTGACAAACAAAGTAGAGGGGGCCAGCTACAATATCTCCACCATCAACTTGGGCCCTACTACAATAGAGCAGTATATCAATGAATTATAGGGATCAGTAGCCACAATAGTGGAACAAATGAATAGAGACCAGTCCTCCAAGGAGGAACTGAAGCCATAAGTGGCAGATCTTAGCACCTATATCCAACAATGGATATATTTGGAGGAAGAAGCTCCAACTACATGCTTCGTGCCCCCACTCCTATCCTAGGAAGAACTCACCAAGATGGAGAAAATGAAGAATTAGACCAAGGCTACTACAAATTGGTTCTGACAGGTGCTTTATAATGGTGACATGGGAATAGGCCACACTATTTGAATGACTAACAAATTATGAGATGTGTAGAAGCAAGTAGAGGGCACAAAAAACATCTATCATTGATTCACCGAGCTATATAGGATCACTTATCCTAAGCTCGAGGCCATCCTCAAAATGCCTGAGAAAACATGGGAGAAAGAACTAGCGCTCGCCAAGAGTGATCACTAGCTGGTAGAAACATGGAAGATGGGCTTGGATCACATGAGGGATGTCCTAGAGAGAGTGCTAGAAGAAGTCAAGCTTGACCTCAAATGGGTCAAAGAGTGTAGGAAGACAATGAAGATTACTTGAAGCTAATGAAAAACTACAATATGCCTACCATGGAGATGGATCTAGAAAAGATTAGGCCATACTTCCATAAGAAGATGAAGCAAGGGATAGAAAAATCAATAACGTCAGACTTCATGGATTTTCCTATTAGAGCATTCATATAGTCTGAATAGGTAATTAACGCTACACCAAAGTGCACTAAGAACTGGTAACTAATCACTGGAAAACTTAAGAAGCTTACCTTCCAAGTTCTTCAATCCAATATCATGGAGTGGAATAAGATTTAGGCACTGATTGGAAAATTTGTGGAGTACGCCACTCTTCAGATGAATGAAGGAAAACTAGTGATAGATGATGAGTTCCTGACAATATAAGCTGAGAAAAGAAGGTAGTCACTAGAAGGAAAAACTTCTATAGTGTTAGGGCACTAAAAGACGAAATAAAGAAAAAACAAAATTGAATTTTATATTAATATATATTTTGGGGGTAGGTGAAACCCTAATGTAAAATGAATCTTGGTCACACAATGAGAGTAAATCCTAGCTATTCATTTCACTTTTGGAAAACTATAAATAGGGGGTCTCCTCTCATTTTCAAAGGGAGAGAGTTGAGTTATTGTAAAGACATGCTACAAAAATGTTAATGGAATTTCATTGCTTTTGGTAGATTCTTGTGTTTCTCTCATGTTGCATGATTCATCTCCTCAAATTTGATAGATTGAGATAGATTTAGTTTATTGTTCTCATTGCTTTCAAGTAACTTTAGTAGATTAGTTGATGTTGTCTATTGATATTGAAGAATGCTATGGTGTTGATGCTTTCCATGTTCATGCTTTTACTGGTTGTTGATGATGATCAACAGTGTAAAGCTAGTTTGAACACTAATCGATTGTTGCACTTAAAATTCATCTTTTATTCATGCTTTATGGTGAATGAACAACTGAAAATCTATAGACCTTAGAAGACAACACTAGTTTCATGAGACTGTATGATATTTGGTTAAGTGGAACTCAGTTATAGTAAGGTTGTCCACTATAGCATCCTCCATTATCACTGCTCATCAGTAGTTGCAAGTCTAGGAACTCTTACCTCCCTTTTCCCTTTTGATCTTTCTTTCAAATAGTAGTTTAGGAAAAGTTCCAACATCATTGCAAAGCCAAATATGATGTTGCATATGGAGTTTTAGACTATTATTTTGAACTTGCAACAATTACACATCACTTTAAGAATCTCATAAACTCCATTTGAAGATCCAATCTCCTTCCAACTTAGCAATTTTCCATGCCCCTTTGTGATTACCAGCAAATCACATCAATCCATTGAGTTTTTTTTTAAAGTCATGACCTGATGCTTGAGATACCTTGGGGTAATTTTCTGCAACTTGTTTGTAGGAAATTTCCTTTCAAGAGAGGTAGTGCACTTGTGTGCTACCTATATTGAGAAGTGGAAAAACACCCATCAACAGAATTGGCACTAGAAGGAGGGCCTCCCTTTCTGCTAAGTTGGATTGAAGAGTGTTAGATCTATACCAAACAAAGAGGAATTTGAAGAGCTACCTCCCCCTACCAAGGCTAAGAGAGCTAAAAGAGGGGAAGCATTTTCCTCAACCTCATCTGCTCAGCCCACTTCACCTCCATCCTTACTTCTTCCTTACATCCATTCACCCCACTCTTTCCCTTCCTTTCCAACACCCACCTTCTCTTCTCAGTCATTCCAAGTTGTCGTTCAACCCTTTGATCCTCACAACCAAGGCGCTGCCCCTATCCCAGTAGATCTAAGATAGTGTGTTGCCTCATGTGCTGCTGCTCCTTTGTAGCCACAAATTACAATTGTACAACAAGCACAACCTTTGCCTCCATTCATGGATTGGTTGGGTAACAAACCTTCTCCCTTATCCTTCTAAGTACACCATGATATTCCAAAGAATCCATAAGGATTTTGCATGAAGTTCCATCATCCTGACCCAAAGAGGACAACTGAAGAACATATTAAGATCTTTCAAACAACTTTGAAGGACATGTAAATAGATCATGAGGATGTGGCTTGTAAGCTCTTTCCTTACTCCTTTGGAGATGAGGCCTTCTATTGGTACATCAACTTTCTGACTAAACCCATCACCTCTTGGGATCTATTAAAGAACGCCTTCTCGTAGAAATACAAGATTCTAGTCATCCCTTCTAAACTATATTAGCAATTCATGGTTTTTTGAAGGGAAATCAATGAACCAATCAACTCATTTAATGATCAATTCCATCATGCAAACATGATATTGCAGGCTCCCTATGTCGTTGATGATCCTTTAGCTTGGTTGGTCTATTATGCCCCCTTAGAAAACCTCACACCCGCGTTAGTAAAGAGAATGCACCCACCACTAGCTAGCTTGGTGGAGGCCTATGCAGAAGTAGTCACACCAAGTATAGATTTGGGACAGAACATTGCTGGTCCACTTCCTTCCTTAGGACCAGCTGGGACTCACTCAATCCTTAGCACATCAAACGCCACTCATGAATCAAGTTCCACAGTTTCCAATGGTACCTCATCCAGGCCAACCATTGAATCAGGTGCCTCTCGTGCCTAACTCCCTATAACCACAACATCAACAAGTTTATCCGCAATAGTCCCAAGTGCCTGCATACCTATAAGGATCTAAGTTTCTACCTGTTCAGTAGAACCAACCAGCAGTACAACCGGACTTCCTCCAAAATCAAGCACCACAACCAAACAACACAAAAAAGGATCAGATATATGAGTTGGAAGAATTATTGAAGAAGATGTCGACAAAAATGATACACTTAAGGAATGAAAACAATCAATTGCAAGCCTCTCAAAGAAGCATCCAAGCTAGCCTTAGTTGAAATAACAGAGACAATCGTGATGCGGGTGCTTCCTCAAGAAAAAATTATGAGAGAGGTTAAGGTTCTAATCAAGGCTTTGAGAGGAAACATTCACAAAGATAGAATCAGATGTGGAATACAAGGCCAAACAATGGAGGTGTTCCCATTCTTCTTGATCAACTAGCTAATACAAATAAAGCTACAAGTGGAGTATGTTTAGTAGAGGCGACCTTATTTGGATGGTGTTGCATTCACAAAATGAATAGGCAGACTGAATTGGATTTTCTTGAGTTCCAAACAGCCACAAAGATCTTTCAAGTGGAGGTTCAAAATGTTGTAGATAGTGCAGGCTGCAAAGATATAGTCCCATCCGAACCATACAATTTTTCAGTGCTCATGGTCAATCAAGATCCTTTCCCATGAAGTGAAAGCAATGTGCTTGAAAAGGAGACCACTACCTCCAAGGACAAAGAAGCAAAACAGGTAAGTAACGGAGATTCTCTATCCAATTTTTTCACTTTAGAAGATAATCATCTAGTAGATGAAGAAAAATCCCTTGAAGATGAGGTCCAAATGTTTCATAAAAGGGAAACCCCTTATAATTTAAGGAATAGACAAGTAGGTGGCCCTTTTACAACCTCTACTCTACCTAACAACTTCAACACTCTACTTGACCAAAATGCTAGCAACAACCCAGGCTACCCCCATGTACCAACTCATTATTTCAACAAGAATAGGTAGTCACCTTCAAATCAGACCCAAAACCAGCCTACTAGCTCTTCTCAAGGTAAATCTTTTGAAGATGAAATTGAGCAAATGGGTGAATATGTGGCTAAAGAATTCAAAAAGTTCAAGATAAGTCTATTAGCCTTTGAATTGCTCAGGGTCCCTGTAGTAAGAAATGATTTCTTTAGGATGCTTAATGGGATTGCCCCATCTAAAGAAACTCAAGAAGTGCCTACCAAAAGGGTTTCCTTTGATGAGTCACAAAACGAGTCAGTGATCAAGGAAATTTTGGGGAAGAAGATGGATTAGCCTACAAATTAGCAAACAAGTAAACAACCTGCCAAGGAGTAAAGTCAAGCAAAACTAAGGAAAAGCCTAATGATAAAGATAAAACTCAAGTAGCCCGGCAGAACACACATGGGATTGTTCCAAGGGAAACTAGAAACCCCGCCCTTCCTGACCACTTTTAGGATATTTGGAAAGAACTTACATAATTGCATGCTCGATTCAAGAGCATCGGCCAATTTCATGCCTCTTGTTGTATGCAAAGCTTGAGGAATAGTCCCAACTCCCTCCCGACGGAAGGTGACCCAGTTGGATAAAAAAGAAGTGAATATAGTCGATGAAATCAACAGGATACCTATGTAGATCACTACTGATCCAAGGTTGCAATAGGTCATAGACATTCAAGTTGCTAATATCCCAGAAACATATGGCATAATACTGGGAAGGGACTTCACTCTGGCATTAAATGGATATGTTGCGACTGAATTTTCTCACTTATGGTAGCCAGGAAAGGCCTGCCCAACCAGATCCATATTGACTGGAAGTCGCACATGAAGTTTATGATCATAGAATACAACAACACCAATGAGGTGTTGTTTGTCAAAACAAAGCTGGGAAACTACTATCCTGTGGCCTATCAGGAAGAACTAGAGTCTCAAGGAGAGGGAGTAACTAAAAAAGTCCTCCTCATTTTATGCAGTCCTCCTACTAACTTATCCTATGCACCTCATATCACATAGGTGCTAGTTTAATCAGACGATGAAGAACCCTATGAGGATGGAAACCTGGCATTGTTGGATGGATTCTCTAATTTTATGGAGAAATGCATGCAAGACCAGCTCAATTTAGGAGCAATAATGGACTTCCAAGAGCTCTTGTTACCTAGTTGGTGTCAATTACACAATGTTACCAACTCATAATTCAAATGTTGTTTGTGCTAAACAACAGTTGAGCACATTAGAGCACGAGTCACCCCAAAAGGGGAAATTCAAACAAAAAAACTCAACCAAAGCTATGTTGAATCTATGCCTTCACCTATGGATGTTGAAGAAAATCCCCAAACAAGAGAAGAAATGTGTTCTATTGACTCTAAGGCCTAAGGCTCCTCTAAGTTTTGGACACTGCGCTTCGACTAGTCCAAGTCCAAACAAGGAGGAGGAGCTGGATTTGAGCTTATCAGCCCTATAGGTAAAACATACTTTGTTGCTCATAGACTCCAATTTTGTTACACAAACAATGTAGTAGAATATGAAGTATTAATCCATGGTCTCTTGATGGCTCTAAGGAAGAAATTTAAAATATTACAAGTCTTTGGTGACTTGGAGCTAGTAGTAAAGAAAGTCAGAAAACTGTATTCTTTCCATGACAAGAGATTAGCAAACTATAGGCATAGAGTTTGGGATCTCATAGAGGAATTAGATGAATTTAACATTCAGTTGATCCCTCACTCCAAGAATTGTACTATCAACGCCTTAGTGCGAAGCTAGTACCCTCCAGCCCCTTTCCTTATCTGGGTTAAAGAAATTTACTGTTGAGCTTACTTCCACTCCATCGGTGCCAAATAACATCACCAATTTCCAAGTGTTCAATGATGACAAAAATATCTTGGATTTGATCATCAGCTCTGATGTGTTTGTAACTCAAATAATTGATTAGGCAGAGTCTGAAGAGGCTAAATTAGACATAGAGGGAGTCATCAATGTCAAAAAAATACAATACCAAGAGGAATGGTTCAACTTGAGCTGATATTTGACTTAGGGACCAAGATCAACAAACAAAGAAGGATTCTATTAACAACTAGTGTGATGCTCACAACTTAGGAATGAATGATGAGGTTAAGAATGCGTTCATTGGTAAGGTATGCATGCCGAAAGAAAAGGAAATGATCATTGATTCCCTACGCAAGTACCATGATGTGGTTTCTTGCAACTACGACGACTTGAAGACATATGATAGATCGATCATCACACACATCATCCCTCTCAATCTAGATGTGAGACCTTTTTTTGGCAGCATCAATGCCCTATCAATGCCTTGTTGGAACCCATCATCTACAAAGAGGTCCATAAGTTGTTGTCCACCAAAATCATATTCCCACTTAGACAATCCACGTGGGTGGAAAACTTGGTCCTAGTTAGAAAAAATAACAGAGAAATAATATTATTCGTAGACTTCCACAACTTGAACAAAGCCTCGAAGAAAGACAACTATCTAGTGCCCTCATTGGGTGAAGTGCTGCAAATATTTAATGGATCTTAGATGATGTCATTCTTGGATGGATACTTTGGCTATAATTAGGTGATGGTATAGTATGAAGACAGACATAAGACAACATTCACCACAAAATGGGGAACCTTTGCATACAGAAGAATGCCATTTGGACTAATCAATGCGGGTGCAATGTTCCAATGTGCAATGGATATTGCTTTCAAGGATCTAATTGGAAAATTCATCATCATCTACATGGATGATCTTACTATGTTTTCCAAGAAAAGAGGGGATCATGTCTTACATTTATGTAAAGTCTTCTAGAAGTATAGAGAGTTCAAAATATCCTTAAATCCAAAGAAGTGTATCTTTGGAGTTACGAAAGGAAAGCTACTTGGGAACGTAATCTAACTGAAAGGAATTTCAATAGATCCTAAACACACTCAAGCCATTCTAAAAATTCAGCTTCCAGGCAACAAGAAGGAGCTGAAATCCTTATTTGGAAAGATCAATTTCATCAGAAAGTTCATCATTGGCTTTGCTGAAATAGTCAAGCTACTCAATGCTATGTTAAAGCAAGATGCCAAAGTCGAATGGACACCGGCAGTCAAGTAGGCTTTTGAAGAAATCAAGAAAGCAATTGCTGACGCGCAAGTGCTAGTCAGCTCGGATTACCTAAAACCATTCTACATCTACTCATTTGCTTTAGATCACTCTTGTGCCAGCATATTGACCCAAAAAGATGATAAAGGGAGTGAACACCCGATTGCCTTCATGAGTGCTCCACTAAAAGATGTTGAGTTGAGGTACCACAATGTTGAAAATCAAGCATATGCCTTAGTTAGAGGAGTTAAGAAGTTCAAGCACTACATCTTATGGAATAAGTTGTTTGCAATTGTACCCAGGACCCAACAGTTAAGACTTTACTGATGTAGAATGAGTTGGGAGAACGGGGATCCAAATAGGTCACTTTGTTGTAGGAATATGATTGGAGATTCAGCCCATGAAGTTGGTCCAAGGGTAGGCCCTCACTCGAATGATAGTTGAAACACTAGCTAAAGCTAGACCTGAGCTCATCGTGCAATAATACTAACTAGAAGTTGTTTCCCCCAGACAGTGGTATGATGACATCGTTTACTATTTGCTTAACAACAAGTGCCCATCCCGATTGCAGGGGTACAAAAATATGCTCTGAGGATGAAAAAAAGTAGTTATACATTGCAAGGATCTCTATTGTACAAGTGCAACCATGAAGGAATCTACCTTAGATGCATTGAAAAAGAGGAAGTAGCCAGATTACTGAAGGAATTTCATGATAAATTTGGCACTAGCCACAGATCCGACCCTTCAACCACCCACCAGATTTTGCAAGTTGGGTACTACTAGCTGACAGTGTTTAAGGATGTGCACAATCATATTAATACTTGTCACATTTTCCAAGTTTCCACTACTAGAGAGAGAAATGCTACTGTCCTGCTGCAACCTATCTTGGAGGTAAGACTGTTTGCTCAATGGGGCATCAATTTCATTGGTCTAGTAAGCACCCCATCCTCTATCGGGAATAGGTACATTCTAACCACATCTGATTATTGTACTAGATGGATAGAAGCAATAGCATGTAGGCAATGTACTACTGAGGTGGTTGTGAACTTTCTAGAAATTTTTATTTTGAATCGTTTTGGTTGCCCCTATGCCCTTGTGTGTGATAATGGCCATGCCTTTTCCTTGCTTAAGTTTGCTAGTTGGGCCTTTGATTATGGGATCATGCTAAAATTCTTGTCCAATTATTACCCTCTGGGAAATGGCCTAGTCGAATCCACAAACAAAAACCTAATAATTGTGATAAAAAAACTACTTGATAGAAACCCCAAGGACTAGTACACCCAGCGGTGTTTTTCCCTCTGGGAAAGATCATACATGGCATAAGGCTTCTCTAGGTGATTCCCCATTCCACCTTTTTATGGCTTGGAACACTGTCTTTCCCATTCACCTTAAGTTTTCCACCCTCCAATTTCTCAACACCTACTATGAGGAGGGAGACTGTCAAGAAGCCCGTCTAGTCGAGTTGCACCTAGAAGAAGTCCATGACCGAGCAATTGAATTTTTTTCCAAGAATCAGGGCATAGTTAAAAGATGGTTTGATCATCGATCCAAAGTCAAGTCCTTTAGGATTGTTGATTTGGTCCTTTTTCAGGACAGGGCCCATGAAAAGAAAGGGGGACATGACAAATTCAACAAGCTCTGGCTTGGCCCCTTTCAAATTACAAAAAAATTAGGAGATAATTAATTTTTCCTTAAGACACTTACTGGAGAGGATGCCCCTTTCCTGTCAATGGGTAGCACCTCAAACATTATTTCCTTGCCTGATCTTTTTATTCTCATCCTTGTGTATAGTTGTACATAGGTTAGATTAGGTTTCCTTTTGCTTTGTTGTTGTGCCTTCACTTTGTTTTTTGCTCGCTTTCCTAGCTTCTTTTTTTCTCGTTGAGGGTGTGTTCCTTTGTTCTTGATGCAGTGGTCGTGCTTGGCAATTAGAAGGCCTACCTTTTTGTCTACTCTTGTTCATTCTTCGGATAAATCTTCATTTGTGATCATCGATTTTTGATTGCTTTCATGAAGTGGTTTCCCTATTTGAAATTTGACTTGACCTAGGATAGAACCCTTGGTTGAATATTTTCACACTTATCTCAGATTATGCACGACAATACACTTTAATGTTTCTAAGGAGCTATATAATGACTGTTATGAGGTCTTAGCAAGTGAAAACATTGACCCTACTCCAATGACCACTGTGATTCCAAATCCATGGTAGGCTTCAATGCTTACATAATTGAGCAAAAGGAAATGTACTAAAGGAAAACATTACAAAAAGAAAAGAAAATACTAAACAAACAACTATGTGGGTGTGTGAACATCTCTATTAGGGCTATGGACGCCTAGCTGGAAATAAAGAAATGTTTGTGGGGTCACAACAATAACTCTGTCATGGCTATGGATGCCTGACTGGAAGTAGAGCAATGTTCATGTCACTTTTTAGGTTAGACAGTTTATGTAGCCTACCTCGACCAATTAATGGTTTTTTTGTATGGTTTCTGAAGAAAGGAAATGAAATCATCATGCACACACTTTGAGATACTCTTGTGATTTGATTCACCATGGAAGAATCATGTCCTCCTTCGAGTCTCTTAATTCACTCAAGGAAACTGTCTCCTAGTCTATGAAACTAGAGATTCTTCGTTCTAAATGAAAATTTACCCTTAGAATGCTTGGGAGTGTTCTCCATAGAAGATTCGCCATTTGTTGTGCCTATAGCACACATGCCCCCTTCAGAATAGGGACCCTCTCTTTTCTCCTTTACTGGGTTGTTTCTTGCCTTTGCCTCATTTTGCATGCCCCTAATTATTGAGTTCCAAGTGGTCAAGGAATCCTAGAGTCATCATCCTTACTTGACCAAAGTTCACCACCCAAGAAATTTCCAGAGTCTTTTTCCTTTCTGAGATTTCCTTGGTAGATTTCCTTAAGTTTTTAAAGTTGGCATCCTTCAGCCCTATGGGTCCACACTTGTGGGTTTCCCTTACTCTATAAGCTGCTTTGTCTTTTTCATTTCTCTAGTGGCTAACATGGGTGTCATACATGGTAGGTCCATATTCTTTAATGGCTATCATCCTTAAGCGGCTCATTAGATGATGGTAACACCGATTATTAAACTTTGCTTGGAACCCAGCACCACATTATCGCCCTTTTTGAAACCGATTTAACTACCACGTTATGCAGTGTATAGAAAAGCAGTTAATGCAAGTCATTAATAGTTATTCTCCTATAAGTCTGACCTATATTTTCACTGACACAAGTTAGAAATTTTCAAAGCCCAAATAGTTGCCACCTCCTCTGCGCCTGCACGACCTCCTAGACGATTTTGAACTTGGAATTC
>VDFB02125780.1:0-11061 GCA_007258455.2 Sequoia sempervirens
ATTGATTTAATCCTCCACAATCTTTAGATCTTTCTCCATATCATTGTCATTTGAATCCATATCATATCTTCATAGCATTTCATATCATCAATATCATGGAGCTTAGCAAAGGATTGGGAAAGGGCTTCTTTCCATAGAAGCGCCAATCCACTATGAGATAAATTTAGATTCATGTTCTTTATATGCTTATTTAGCTTTTCTTATTGTTTTAGTTTCTCGTTTAGCATATCTAACATGATGCAATATTTTATAGGGATATTAGATTTGTTGTGTTTTGCTTAACTTATTCTTGTCAAGGCTTAACATTTTGTAGATTTAGTATCCACATTTCCATATGCCAACATAGTAAGAATTATTTTTTATGTAATGATTTGTGTAGGCATAAACATTTCCCAAGAAGTGAGAGTTTCAAGCAGGTTAATGGCTAAGTTGGGAAAGGAACAATAAATAGAAATACAAAAAAAAAAGAATTTTGGATTATTATTTGACTTATCATGATACGAATGATGTGGGAAAACTATTGTATAGACAAGGATTTTTGGATTTAAATTAGGTTGACACTCTTGATAATTGAAGGCCAACAAATGGTTATTTGTATTCCATTTGGAGTAGTCAATGAGATGGGTAAATAATAGTAGACAATTGCACTATCCATGACTAAAATAACTTACCATATGAAAAAAACACATGCTTGCAAAGAAGCAATGTGGTTACAAAGACTAGGCAACAACATTGGTTATAGGAATCATACAAAATTGAATTACAGTTGACTCATAGAGTGCAATTTATGTGGCTAAGAATATTATATATCATGGCTGAAATAGAGATGTGGATGTTCAATATAATTTTGATACAAATATGATTGAGGTTTGGAAAATTTTAGATGGAGAAAATTGACACTTAGTTTTAAATATTATTGATTCTTTACTAAGACTATGAGTTTTGCTAAGTTTTTGTGATGCAAAGATGTAATGGAGCTATCACATTTTTGTAAACGAGGTTAACTTCTTGGGCTAAATATCACACTATTTCCTATAATAGATATTGTGTGGGATAATTTTGGAACTAGGGTGTACTAGTCACTTTTGAAAGAGTTCTTGAAATTTTTTTATCTATAGAGTAGAAAAAAAATCAGTTGTCTATGTGGCAATTGTAATGAGTTTCATATAGTATAATTTGGTATGAAGGATTTTCTTATTCCACTAGTGTTATATTCCCAACAATGCCATTTGGAAGAGAACTCACAACCACATAATTATAGTTATACCAGTATAATTATATATAATAATGCAAAGTGCACAAGTGAAATGATAATCAAGAGAACAATGATGTTCTCAGACATGCCTAGAGGTATCATAAGAAGATATCTTCATCAAGAGTCTCTATCCAATACCCCAATCCATGGTCAATGTTTAGTTGTAGTGTATGAAGACAACTACACCCATTCAAGTATATCATATCAATATTATTTGATCAAGTGAGTAGCAATGGCTTATTATACATGCAGTGGTTGCTCAAATGGAGAATTCATGCTACATGTGATGTACAACATGTTGAAATCATGATATAGTCATGAAAAGGTTATGTGATTATCAGTATTATACATGATAGTTGGACGATTAGATTATCAAAATTCATTATTGGATGGTTTTGTGGCTATATCTGTGTGTGAATATAAATAAACCAAGGGTAGTGTTGGGAAAGGTGTGTTGTACACCTTGCATTATAATAATGTTACTAATATAAAATAAAAAATTAATTGTGTTGCATCAAAGGATGATTTCATAGCATGAGTTGGGAATTCTTGGGGATAATTGTATGTTGTATGAGGTATTGGGATAACTATTGAATGAAATTTATCATAATGGGAAAATATGTATTATTGGGAATGTCTTAATAGTAAATATTTAATTTTGGGGTCATGGTTTAGTGAGCTAATTGTTTTTACACACATCCATTTTACCTAATTCTACTTAGTAGCTTTATGCAAGTTTGTCCTATAAAATCAAACATATGAGTAGTTGTTGAGGTTGGCTTGTGTAACCTTTAGCTTGTAGGTTAGAGGTTGGATTGAGGATTTCATATAGTTTGCACATAAATGGAAGAATGGATTGGTATGTGTGACTGCATGGTTCTCATTTTCTCAAGTTCACATAGAGGAATATAACTAAGTTGATTGATGCTTTAAAGGACTTGCATGGAGGCTTTGCAAGTGTATTTTGATTGTGTTCCTTGAAATAATACATTGAGTTTTGTGAGTGTTTTTGGAGGTTAAGCTTTTCCCTTGAGAGGATTTTCCCAAGGTATATTTGGGGTTCTCTTTAGTTGTTCTTTTTTATTCTTTTTTATTATGAATTATGAATACTTTTTTTTTCTTATTTCCCTTAGAGGCTTATGTGGAAATAGTATATACAATTTTCTTTCACTTGTTATTAGATCTTAGTTGTTAGGTTGTAGGAGGAGGCATCTTCCTAGTATTGTTAACGGGCTTTGTGTGACAAAAAGTTGTCCATATAGTTGAATTTATGGTCTTGTAGAAAAATATTGAAGACACAAGGTTTTAGATGTTTTACAAATCTAGGGTTTTACAAATTTTAGGTTTGTGTGCTAATTTGGAAAATGGGTATTTGATTCTCTTTTTGTGATGGTTTTGGAGGTGAATTTTTGTAGATGACCTCTGAAGAAGAAGTGGACCTTGCTATTGAGTCTAGAAGGCCAAAATCCTATGGATCAACATAGAAATCTATAAGATTTGGAGAAGAAAAATTTTAGGAATTTTTTTTAAAGCATGGAGGAATCTTGATTGTTGGATTGAACCATACAGTTGTATGAATCCATATTGTTTGTACAAGTTGTACACTATCATTACTCTAGTAGATCTATAGTATAGTTAAAATATTCTATGGATCATACTATCTATGAAAGGTGTTACCATCATCACATGGTTGGTAGAATTTGGTTGATTTGATTAGATTTTTTTGGGTATAGGCATGAAATCATAATTGCATCGATAAATTATGGGTCTATCACCAACATGGGACTATACAATTATAGGATTCTATGTAATTTAATGGCTAAATAAGGCCTAGTTCCATGGGCAACCAATAGTCTAATGTTTAGTTGTTGGTTGCAGGGGGCTAGCCTATTGGGGTTGGAACCTAGTAGTAGTGTCATGAGCCTTTGTTGCTCCTCTAGGCCACATCACTAATGAGCTACTAGTACCCCACTTTTCCATCACCTCGATTGTGTCACTTGCCATTTCCACTAATATTAGAATTTATAAGAAGATGCATAACATAGAAATTAGTGCAATGAATATAATTAATTACTTAGCATGAAAAAATTATGTAGGCCAAGCGAGTCACATCATCATGACTTCATTCCTAAAATCAAACCTAATATGTTACATTCCCCTTTTACACTTGATAGATTTCTTTCACACTAAAATGAAAAACGTGATGAATACATGATCATATGCTACTAATGAATTTATACATGTTCTACTAATGATTTGAGTGTGCAATTTAAAAGATGTTGCTTTAACAAAACCATGGAAAAACTACAAGGCATCAACCTTTCATGTGTCCTTAGATCTACTTGCTCTTTTATTTTTTTCATTACCTAGCATACATGTTTAATGTATCTCACATGAATTCCAAAGTGGGGAGAAAATATAGAGGAGAAAAATGAATACCTTGACCTTTTATCCTCTTGTTTTACACTCATTTTTGGCCTTCTTGTGAATACATTGTCTTGATGGTCAAATTTTCCTACTTTACACATATGTTGACCTAAACCTAAATACTATTATCCAATATCCTACCTTAGTAATAAATATTCTATATCAACTCTCTTTGTGGTCATTTGTTACCTTGGACTTGACCATGGATCCATATATGACCCCTTGACTAGACCACCCTGATGATTGAGTTCTCCTAATTCAAATCTCACTTCTCACTTTCTTGACCTATTTTTTCATATATTTTAACCATTAAAACCATTGTCTTGTGTGCCAAATAATTTAAATTAAGAACCTAAGAATCTAGGATCACTTGTTTCTTTAAATAAAATTATTAGCTCATTAGGTCATGATTATATCATCAGATAAATGCTAAAACCGATTAATCAAAAATCACATTAAAAAATATTATACTATCATCTAGTAAATTGCATTCTTGTGTGGTGTTTCTTTGATGTTTATACATTGAAAATGTGGTTTGATTGCTATCAAGGAAGTTGAAAAGATTTCAGTTGTCCATAGCAAGCTCCTAAAGCTACTCTTCGACACCTCTAAGTTTTATAAGTAGGTATAAATACAGGAAAATAGGTAATGGAGAACAAAAGTGTTCATGATAGAACAACAAAACAACAAAAAACACCATATTAGGAAGACCAAATTGTAGGCAAGGTCCCATTTAAGAACCAAGCAAATATATTCTATATAGGTATGTAATAGTTAACAAAGTGTTGATCCAATTTTAGAATTCAAAATATGGTCATCAATCACATTTTATAAAAAAAATTAACTACCAACTACTCATGAAAGACAAATAGAACTAAGCATGTCTTAACTCTTTTCTTTATTAGTTTCACTTACAATCTTAGCTATTAATTTATACTAATATTAATTTATATCTTTTCATTATAGACTAAAGTAGTGTAAGGTTTGTTTATTTTTCCACATGTATAAATAATTGTTAGGAGAATACATCAGTAATGGAAGGGGTATATAAAAATTTATGTATATGCGTGTATATATATGAGTGTACATATATGTATATATGTATATAGTAGAAATGACATATACTTTAAGGGAGACAACTTTAAAATTGTCTATAAAGAAAATGATGAGGTAGAGGAAAATTTAAATAATTATTATATAATTGAGCTTATATATACACACACTAAGGAGGGCATATACTTTAGGGGAAACAAGCTCAAAATTATGTATGCAAAAAAGGGTAAGGGTAAGGCAAAGGAAAATTTAAAGAAAAATTATTTAATTGACCTTTTTTTTTATGAATATGTGTCTAGATTATCATTTATAAAATAATATTACACATATCAAAAAAAAAAGTGAGTGGAAAAATTCACACCCCTAGAGTTCACATGGGGCAAAACCTTGAATCATAAAACAATAGAAACAAATATAAGGCTGCTAGACGGACAGAGCAGTAGTAGAAGGGGGAGAAGGAGAATCAAAGTGACCCGATTTATCCCATATATCAACAAGGTCCAAAATATCTGTAAAAAAATCATCCATCAGCATATTTATTCTTCTCTTTTATATTTTTAATAAAATACACATATAAAAAGAATTTTGCTTGGACATAACCGAATGTTTTGTCGAGGTTGTTGTTTGATACTTTCTTTATTATTGTTATGTTATTGTACTGTGACCCCGATGACATTGGAGTTATATAGGACATTGGAGTTCATTTGTCATCTTGGTATCTCATTAAATCAAAGCAATCGAAGTCAATATCATGATCAATCATTCACTTCGACATACATTATTTTTTTCCAATTCTTGGAAAATTCATCACTGCCTACAAACAAGACAAAATGAAAAAAGTACACCTACATGTCTGCACACTTGTGTTTATATTCCCTGGTCCAAAACTATCTAAAATCTTACTAACAGTCCAGCAAGAACTGTTCCAAAACAGCTACAATATGAAGAGCTGAGAAGATACAGCTTATTGCAGAGCTTACCTATGAAAGATGAAAACAGAGATGCAAGAAATTGGAAAAGAAAATGGCGGCTAAGCTACATAACATCTTCTACTTCAGTATGGTCAAGGAGCTTTAGCAAGGTGTAAGTTACAGACATGGCAAGCCATCCTCCGATGAGCACTCTGAAGCCTCCTTTCACTAGAGAAGCTCGGCCAAAGTAAGCTCCCACTACCCCGAACGTGAAAAGTGCCAAGCTGGAAACACCTGCAAGCACCCCAACTCTCATATTATAATTTCTAATGAAGGCCGCAGAGATCAAAGGCACAAATGCTCCCACAGAAAATGCCAGCGCCGATACGCAAGCTGCCTGAAGAGGGTTCGGAAGGGCCGATTGTTCGCTACTGGTGAGAAACTGTGGAGATAAAGTTATCATTTGGGTTTCTAAAGAGGGAGAAGAAGATGATGATGAATCGGGCTTCTGGACTATTAGTCCAGCTTTCTTGATCTTGGTTTCTTTCAAGATTGAGATTTCGACGTCGCGTTGGGTTTGCACAGAAACGAATTCTCCAATGGCCATGCTGGACGCCCCTCCTACCAGGGCTGCAAGGCCGGACAAGACCATTGCTTTGCTGTCCACTGCGCCCACGCCCATCATAAGCGAGGCGGTGGCCATCAGCCCATCGTTTGCTCCCAACACTGCAGCGCGCAGCCACTGGCCCATTTGTGAATTGTGTGAAGACTCTTCGTCTTCCTTCTGGATCTGCATTGAAATTTTGGCGCCCTTCTTTTGTGAAGGTGGCGATGGCTCTGCAACTCCTGCTCCGCCCTCCGTCATCACCCGCTTCAATTCCATTGCATCTCTCGTCCTTCTGATGGATTCCTTTTCTGATTGAATTTCCATTTAAAGAAGACTCTGTATATAAATCATTTGATTTCTTCACAATCATCGAGTGTAGGAGTAAAACCAAAATTGATACATGGAAATCCTCCACGGGAGAAAAAACAACAGATCTGAAGCGAAGCAATTGTGGGTGAATCCAAAAAGTCTTAATCGAAGCCCAGGTTGGCGCCGAAGTGGGGCTACAAAATCTTTTCCTCCTTAGGAAATTTTATAACGATGGATTTTATTAATTTTTTTTTTTTTTTTTATGAATAAGTGTCTAAATTATCATTTAAAAATAGTGTTAATATATATTAAGAAAAAGTGGATGAAAATAGTAGCATCTTTAAATTTCATATGGGATAATAGTTTAAAACATAAAAACATAAACAAAATATCTAGACAGGGAGAGCAATAGTAGAGGAGGGATGAGGAGAATCTCGCTCTCAGTTGACTCTTGTAATTTCTTATTAGTTTTTTAATAATGGGTAAGTTCAGCAACTTAAGCTCCAAAATCCAAGGAAGGTGGTGGTCTTATGATTATTTTTCAGCAACAAGGAATGCTAAATCTATAATTATATAATTGAATCTAAAAAATTATAGATGGATGATCTGGCATCAAATTTTAGGAAACAGGTAGGAAACTTCCAGCCCCACCCAAAATATACCCTCTTAAATTTACAATCTAAAAGGCAGGGGCTCCTATTTTTTTACACAAGATTATATTTTACCTTGTAGCATATTTTTTTCTTCACATGGAATCCTTTGCTCCACAAAATAGTTCCTATAACGGCACCATGAAACCCCTTCCTTATTTTTATTTATCTCCTAAACTATTGCAATAGAGCTAATATAATTATTGTAGCTTGTTCACTAACCATAATTGTTACCTTATTATAAATAACTATTATGTTAATACAAAGCTCAAATCTTAAATCTTAACTCTCACTCTTGAAAAAATGAATATTACTATATAGTTCACCACTTATAAATATGTTTTTTTTCAAAACAAAATATTACACAATATTAATTGTTATAAAAAGAATAATTCATAGTTTGCATCAAAGTATTTAATAGAGAGTTTAGAGATTACAAAGCAAGTATAGAGTTTGTGGATCTAATATTGCATTTAAACAACTATGTTTAATATTATGTACAACCTCATTCAGAAGAGGAAGCTTGGTTTTAGGAATCATTCTCTCAATCCCTTGTTCTATTCAAAGTTACCAATATTTTAAAAAATTGGTTCACACAAACAACTTTGTTTAATATTTTGGTCTCAATTTAGTACATTCATCTATTTTCACTTAATAAATTGATTGTGTTGAGCAAACATGATATTAGACTTTGTTTGAACATTCAAGTTTCCCCTTCTCAAAGTTCACACTCAATTTCAACAAACTACTTAAAAAATTTGAAGTCATCTTGGTATCTTTTTATATTTATGATATTATAGCCAAGCATTAAGGATCAAACTCTCCCAAAATCTTTTTCTTAAGAGTTTCAATGCAATCTAAAAGAATGCATTGTATTGGTAACAATAAGTGTTTCATCTAAGTTAAATTATACACAATTATTAAGTATTCAAGGTTCAACATGTCAAGATAAGAAGCATAGAGTGATCAATTATGATAAATCCTTTAAATCATGGTAGAATACTTCCCATCTCTAGACATGACATGGCTACTATATGCAGATTTAATTCTGTCCAATATGTGGAATGGTTATTTTTCCCTATTGTTAGCATGCATTATAGAGAATATAGGTTTGAGTGATAATCTTGGGATCATTGTTATTTTATTTATATTTAGAAACAAATCCAATTGTAGGGAATATAATGTAGAACAACTAATGGTGGTAACTTCTTGCAATATAATATAGTAGTAAACACATAAAAAAATAATATAATAATGATAACTAAATTCCACAAAAGGTCCTACTATGCATACATCAACAAGTCATCCTAACAATGAACTTTGAATTCAAGTTGACCTTGTTAGTGGATCTCTTAGCTCAAGGTCACAATATTGTTTACATATTTGACTATAAACCCCTAAATGTTCCTATATTTATTTGAGTAAGATTTGATAACTATTCAATCCAATATAAGACCAACAAACCTCACAATTATATTGATGCTACCTATATCACAAACAACCATACATAAATCGTAGGAAAATTGCGGCCATTTAACAATTTCCACATAAACCAAAGAGATAGCAATGCAAATAAATTACTCGAGAATCCACATGCAAGAATAGGTATTTATGCCATGAAGATGACCGCAAAGATATACCACAGGAAACCCGACACTCCAAAGCATCCACCTCCATGTATTGTTGCTTAATGAAGCCCGATACAATGTCTTCAAAGACTCCATGAACACTTCTGAAGCACAAGCTATCCATGCATTCCATGTGACCAAGCATGAATCCACACATCTCATGCCATGATTCAAACCCTCACATATGCACAAGCTCAACCTGCTAACTTTGTAGCAAACTCTCCAACCTTAGAAAACTACCCTTGTGGTTGCTTTTATAGAAGCAAGCTCCCACAAAACCACCAAGTGGTATTACATAAACCATATGCCCAAAACCATGAACTTACAAAATCATGTGACCCCTCATTTAATATTGGGTACTTTATTATTTTTTTATTTTCCCCAATATTAAATAATTGCATTTTATAATTAATTCCTAATGTTACATGCAACATAAAGTGCTTGAACATTATATCCTAGTTGTACATGCCCATCTAGGTACCCCTAGGTGCACCACACACATAATAATAAATAAAACATTATAAGCATTATGCATCATGTACAACACCTATCCTAACAATCTCCCACTTGTTGTATACATTGCATAAGGGGGTAACAAGTAAGCTCAAACATCAAGATAATAAACTCCATAGGCAACATGTACCATCTTGGAATCCAAGTGCTCCATGTGCTCCATCAAGATACCTATAACAATAACCAAGGTGACCACCATCTCATCCATGAATTCTCTCATCCTCCACCATGCCAATGCACTAAGATAAGAACACATCCAAAGATGTCACACTAACTGTCACAAAGAAGCATAATCCTGCCTCAAACCAATATCTCAAAACACAAACACTCAATCCAAAGGTAATGAATATGCACCAGTAGCTATCAAGAATGAATCACCATAGCTGAAATGACACCCATAGAAAATTCCAACACATCCAACTATCCACACCTCCAAGGTATACATAACATAGTAAACTCATATCAACATATCCACCCATAAACCACAATAACAAAATCCATGTGCAAACCTGACAAAGAGTGGCGTACACATCCAGGAGCTCCCAATACATGGGAAATGTCCAGATGAATGCAAACCTGGAATGAGCGTATTCAATGTGTTGCTTCATTAACATTCTAGAAATAAGGCACCATCACAAGTGATCAAGGCATACCAAGTCTACTAACAGCATCACATAGAAGATGTAAACATGTAGTACCAAGGAACATCCATAATTATATGCAAAACTTGCAAACCAAATACCTATAGCACGTCCTCCTACACATTCCTCTAAATGCCAAGTGTGTCAAGTATGATCTCCTCCACAACACCCCATAACAAAATCCATAACAATATCCAACCGTCCAATCACCAAGATCAAACATAACATATGTATCATGTAACTAATCATGGATGTAAGCATCTCAAAACAAGAAGATCAAACTCAATGTAACCATTCCCAAACCAAGGAAATCGGCCCAATAAACCATCTCTTAAATCCAACATGTACAAGGAGATAAACATACCAACACTCCTCAAATGAAGCCTCCAGAACCAAATATCCATGGCTCAAGATCCATATCCATGAGAAGACAAATCATAAACATAATGCACCTGAAAGAAAAATGGGCAATACCTCTCAAGTGAATCATTGAGAGGACCAAGAGTGGGGAATGAGAATGCTCCTCCAAGATATCCAAGTCATCATGACTCAACCAAGAACACTCTCCTCATAGGTCCATGTTGGACTCACATCCAACCAAGGTGTAGGCTCCTCGGACATCCTGCTAAAATCTCATCAAGAGTAACCATCTCAACAACATGTCTCTAACCACAAGAGAGCACCAAGCCTCACCTAAGTCTCCATGTATCCATGAGCACCTGCAACCAATCAATCCATGCTAAACTCCAAGAAAATGATGAAAGTAATCAATACAAATAGAACCAACCAAGATCAAAATCATAGCTCCAACTGCATAATCAGGAACATAAATGTGACACCATGATCTCACATCCTCTCAAAAGATCACATGCTCAAATCATCATAACATGTACCATGCCACAACTCTAAACCAATAATAAAGAGTATACCATGACATAATAACAAAACCATCCTACAACCAAGGATCACCTGTCAAAATGAACACGCCATCAACAATACCTCAACATCTTCAACACCTAATGTCAATGAACTCTCACTATAGCACACATAATCCAAGAGATCCTCCA